>CM053569.1:74899338-75081783 GCA_028646485.1 Cryptoprocta ferox
TATTTCAAGGTTTTGGATCTCACTGGTTGAAGTGTTTCGATGGAGAAGAGAAGGGAAAGCATTTAGATGGGAGATAGTTCATCCAAAACCAAATAGCAACATGTCGAGAGAAATATGGGCTATTTAGCTTGGACAACGTGCACTGGGGAAGTTGCAGGTCATGAAACTGGCAAGTAAGTAAAAAAAAAAAAAAAAATTTAAGAGCTTTCCAAAGCATTTCTACCTAATCCTGAAACGTCAGGGGGAGGCAATGGAAAGAGTCAAGGATTGGAATGAAAGCTCCTGTTTGTATATTAGATCTCTCTGTGGTGGTTAAGAAGATGGGAAAAGATAAAACCAAGAGGGACGTAGGAGGGCATTGCAAAACTCAAGATGAACAACGATACAAATCTATTTCCAGAGAGTGATTCTCTGTGTATGTAGGAGAGAACATTGACTCAGACAGTGTTGAAAAAGACCATTTACTTGATTTGGTACTTAATTATTTGGGGAGGTGGTAAAGGAAATGTAAAAAAAAAAAAATTAAAAGGCCTTTAGCTTAGTGATTCCAGAAGTTTATTCTATTTCTTGTTGAGTTCAATTCACGTTCACCAAATTCAGGATTATTTCTGCCCTGGGCATGCTGCCTTGGATGAATGCCTCATCAGAGCTTTTATTGTTCAGGTTCAAAACCTTAACTTTTTGGTGAAGTATGTGAGGAGTTCTTCCAAACTATTTTGTTACCTGTTTTCCAAGGAGACAAAACACGAGAGACTCTTGAATACTGAAAACAAACTGAGGGGGGAAGGGGAAGGGGGAAAGGTAAAGGGGGGTGATGGTCTTGGTGGAAGTCACTTGTGGGGAAGAGCACTGGGTGTTATATGGAAACCAACCTGACAATAAACTATAAAGTTTAATAAAAAACAAAAAACAAAAAAAACAGAAAAAAAAAAACAAAAAAAAAATAAAAAATAAAAAAAATAAAAAGCCAATTCAGTTTCATGATTTGAAACACAGTAACTCATCATTCCCTAAACAAGTCCTGCAATTTTATGCAACTATGTTTTCCCCTTCCCAGTATTCCTTTTGTCTAAAAAGTTACTCTATCCCACTCCATTTATTACCTGCAAAGTTATTACAAATAACTTAATTTTATGTAACTTCCTGACCTCTAAATTCTCTACGTGTAAAATAAAGATGGCAACATTTGTCCCTCGTCTCTTGAATTTTTAAGACTTTTTTTGAGCTGTTTTGGTTCACAGCAAAACTGAGGGGAGGGTACAGAGATTTCCCATATATTTCCTCTCCATACACATGCCTAGCCTCCCCTGATATCAACATCCCTCAACTAGATGACACATTTGCTACAAGTGATTCACCTCTAATGACACATCATTAGTAACCGAAGTCCAAGTCCAATGTTTACATTAGGGTTCATTCTTGGTGATCTGCATTCTGTGGGTGGGTTTGGACAAAGGTTTGATGGGTTTCATTGGGGAAACATCAAAGGTTTCATTGATGTTATAATGAAATCCATTCATTATAACATCATACAGCGTATTTTCACTGCTCTAAATATCCTCTCTGCTCAGATTCATAATTTCTTCCTCTATCTTCCCTTCCACAGCCCTACCCCTGCAAACACTGATATTTTTATCAACTCCATAATTTTGCCCTTTCTAGAATGTCTGTCATATGCTTGGAATCACACAGTATGTATGCATTTCAGACTGACTAATTAATTTAGTAATATGCATTTATGGTTCTCTCATGTCTTTTCAGGACTTGACAGTCCATTTCTTTTTAGTTCTGAACAATATTCCATTATCGGAATACATAGTTTATATATCCATTCACCTATTGAAGGATATCTTGCTTCCAAGTTTTGGAATTGTAAGTAAAGATTCTATAAACACCTGTGTGCAGAATTTTGTAAGAACATAAATTTTGTCTCCTTTGGGTAAGTGCCAAGAATTACAATTACTGGATCACATGGTAAGAGTTCTGTTTTGTAAGAAACTGCCGGATGACTTCCAAAGTGGCTGGGCCATATTGAGTTCCACCAGCAGTGAATGAGAGTTCCTAGTGTCCCATATCCTCCTTAGCATTTAGTGTTGTCACTCTCTTGGGTTTTGGTTATTTTGATAAGTATTCTGGTATCACATTGTTTTAATTTGGATTTCCCTGATAACAGATGCTGTGGGGCACCTTTTCATGCCTTTACTTGCCATTTGCATATTTTCTATGGTGAAGTGTCTGTTAATGTTTTTGGCCTGTTGTTTTATTTGAGTTGTTTCCGTTTTCTTATTGTTGAGTTTTAAGGGCTGCATCTTCCATCCTTCCTTCCCTCCTTCCTTTCTTTCTTTCTTTCTTTCTTTCTTTCTTTCATCTTCTTTTCTGTATAACAATCCTTTGTCTTTTGCAAATATTTTCTCCCAGTGGCTTATCTTTCTCCATGGCTTATCTTCCCATTTTATTGACATTATATTTTGTAGACATAAATTATTAATTTTAATGGAGTCTAGCTTATCATAATTTTAATGGAGTCTAGCTTATCAATTCTTTCTTTCAAAGGCCATGCTTTCAGTGTTGTATCTAAAATCATCACCACACTCAAGTTTATCCAGGTTCTTGCCTCTGTAATCTTCTCAAATTTTTATAGTTTTGGGTGTTACATTTAGTCCTCTGATCCTTTTTGGGTTGATTTTTAGGAAAGGTATAAGGTCTGTGTCTAGATTCATTATTTTGCATATGGATGTCCAGTTGTTTCAACATCAGTGGTTGAAAAGACTCTTTTCTCCATTGCATCTTTGTCAACATCAGTTGACTGTATTTATGGGAGTCTATTTCTGGGTCCTCTCTTCTGTTTCATTGATCTATTTGTCTATTATTTTGCAGTACCACACCATCTTGATTATTGCAGTTTCTACTAAGTCATGAAGTAAGGCAGTATCAGTTCTCCAACTGTTCTTGTCCTCCAATATTGCATTGGCTATTCTGGGCTTCTGACTCTTTGGGGAAAAAAAATCACAAAATAACCTTACTAGGATTTTGACTGAGATTGCACTGAATCTAAAAAGATCAAGTTAGGAACAATAAGCTTTTGACAATGTCAAGATTTCCTATAGATGAACATGGAATATCTCTCCATTGATTTAATTCTCCTTTGATTTTGTTCACCACAGTTTTGTAGTTTTCCTCATATAGATCATGATATATATATATATATATATATATATATATATATACACACATTCATACTTGCTGTTATCACTTACGAGTTACATGAATTTTTTGTGAATTCTTTTTTATTTTCTATGTAGTCTATCATGCCATCTGCAAACAAAGAGAGTTTTTTTTTTCCTTTATCATCTGTATATCTTTTATTTTCTTTCCTTTATTTTAGTAACCCATTACTTTTGATAACTTAAGACCTGGGTGTCATTCAAGACAGTTCCACTGCCAGACATAAATTCTGATATTTTTGTTCTTTGACTATAATCTATTCCTTTCCATCACCACTTAATTATCATATTCTTTTTCATCTTTTTTTAACCTTTTAATTAGCTCTGTCCATAAATCTATTCAGCGTATATTTGCATTCCTCCCTAGACTGAGTTCCCTGTTCATCCATATCAATTGTGTTTTTTGCCCCGTCCTAGAAAATTCCTGCCATTTTGACCTCAAGCTGTTCTACCTTATGAATTACCAGCACTCAATAAATTCAATTTAATTAAATGTATGGTTTTTTCTTCCTAATGTGTCAGAATTCCCTGGAGAGGAGTCTCAATGCAATTGGTATTTGGTTATCAGGATCCTTAGTGCCCCTGATCTACTTTGCTATCTCTCTACCCTCACTACATTATATACATTGCAGCTTCTCTTGCTTATCCAGCAGCCATCTTATTTATCTCACACAACTGAATAATCCTATTCCTTGTAACATCTCTCCCATAGTTTGTCTTTCTTCAGTCTGTGAATCCTGCCTTTCTCTATGTCATTCTGAAAGGATGGTCTTGAGTTATGACTCTTGAATATGTCTGGTATCTTTTGTTATAATTTTAGGGGTTTTAGAAATACATCTCTTTTTATCTTATCAATCAGAAATCTTTTATCTATGCCTAAGACTTACTGGAATATGCTCTTTTAAGGGTTAATCCTTATTTATTTTTTCAATTTTCCAGAGATACTCAATTTCACTGGGACTCTATCCTTCTCTGGTTATAGAAAATGTTAAAATGTAATCGTTCTCTTTGTATCATTGAAATATCAATAAGTATGTCATAAACTTGAGAAATGAAATAAGTAGGGAATATACGACAAGATAATTTTCTCAAGCTTGAAAAAACTATTCAATGTTGGTCTAGAGTTGCCCAAAGGAAGTTTGAGCTTTTCCAGAGAGATAGAGAGTTATATATCTTTTTTAAAAAAACCTTACCCATTTTATTTATTTATTTATTTATTAATTTATTTATTATTTTTATTATATGTTTTCTTTGAGAGAGAGAGAGAGAGAGAACGCTAGCAGGTAGAGGGTTAGAGAGAGAGAGAGAGAGAGAGGGAGCAGGACCCACGCTCAGCACAGAGCCCAACGTGGGGCTCTACCCCATGACCCTGGGATCATCACCTGAGCCAAAATCAAGAGTCAGACACTCGACAGATTGACTTACCCAGGCTCCCCAAAATAGTTATATATCTTGAGGAAGTTATTGCCATTTCTCCCTTAACCCCAAAGGACAATTTTGTAAAAAGGTATTAGAAGGTAATGGACATGACATGATTGCCAGTTGACCCACAAACTAGACCCAGGCTGTTGGAGGCTCCTTACCCCTTTCCCTGTCCTGGGAAAGTACATTCTGCCCACCATTCCCACAGTGGGAGCTGCTCCACGGATATCACCTTGACAGAGTAAGGTATTGTAGAAACCGTCTGGATGGTATGCATGACTGAACCCAATTACAGCCTGTATACCAATTTTAGGATTCTGTTGGGTGGGTATGGAGATCTTTCATTTTGAAGCCACCCAAGAAAAACCTCATAAGTAAGTTCCTTTAATTTTTAAACCTGCCCCCCAGCAATTTGGAGTGGTCTGCCTCTTTCTTGGGTCTCTCCTTACCCTTCATGTAAGGGGGCCAGTTTGTAAACCAAAAGGTGAAGAAGTACAGTATATATGAAGATTGTGCTAGACAAAGGGATACTTGAATGACTCATGAGTAGGTGAAATCAAGAAAGATCTTAATGTTATTTAAGTGAATATTCTTTGAAAATCATAGATTGTTCCTGGTTTATAGTCCTTGCAGACTTGCTTGGCCTATCTGTGAAAATGGAAAAGAGTCAAACAGTTCACACACACTGGATCCATGTGTATAGGACCTCACATAACAGGAGAACAATGGAATAGGAAGGATAATGATACAGCCAAACAGGGAGCTATTTCACCCCTAGCATATCTGGTATTGACTCCTTCTCTTCAATCAGTAACGATGACTTGACCATGATATGCCTTGAATTTCATTCCTCCTATTACCCCTCATCACATTAGCATATTCTTTACACGCTGTTTCCCTTTCTTTACTGTCAATATTCTTCTTATGACCAACAATTTTTCAATCTGATTCACTCCAAAAATGATTCCAGCCTAAGTCACTCCAAAATTAATCAGGTTTTGAGTCCTTTCAGTATTTTTTTCCCTGTAGTTGATACAACCAACCAGTCTCTCCACCTTAAAACCTTGTTTGCAATAGATTCTGTTTTTATAGTATTATAGTTAGGCTTTTTCTTTCCATCTATTTATTTCTTTTCTATTTTATACAATCACCTGTTCTGCTTTCTCCTGAGATCCCCTAAACTATACATTCCTAAAAAGTCCGAGTGTGGATTTGAGCTACATTCATATTTGTTTTCATCATTAGAATTCATTTCATAAGACTCTCACATGGTGAAAACAAGTTTTTATAATCCCCATCCTTGCTCTCTTCTTGGATACTAAACTTCGTCTATAGATGCCAAAATAAAAAAAATGGCACCAAGTCAAATGTCCCTCACCTCAGAAGAAAAAGGCTGACCACTCATGGAAAGGCACTAGGGATTTTTGCCATCATTGGAATTTCTAAATGTAACCATGCAAATCAGTAAACATTATTTCAATACTATTGATTTCCATACTGTTTGAAAAGCATGCAGTAGATGATGGTCCTGCTCAAAAACAGAGAAATGGAATTCTTCCTTATTCAAACTAATTCAATAAGTATTTATTGAGTGCTTTTGAGCCATAAAGCATACTAACCACTGAAGGATATATGGATATAAATACTATGTTTCTAAAATTCAAATATATATATATTACATATTATACATATAAAGTTATTATTCAATATATTCAATTTTAATATAAGGAAAATTAAGCATAACAGTTAAAAATAGCCAAAGTTCCCACAACCTCTACTTCCCATTTCTAATACCCCAACACAACAATTTTCTGCAACATTATGACATTTGAGAATTGAAATAGATACATATTTCTAAATCAAGGTCATTACCATAGATGAATATAAACTGTCTTATCACTGATAAAAATATTGTGACATTTTGATTCATACCTACACAATAGTATATGACAGTAACACAACTTTGTTATAATTAAATATGAGAGGTATTTTATCACTGAAGTGAAAATTATGGGTCTTGGCAAAACCAACCAACAAATAATATTCTAGGTTTTGAACCATGATAAATAATTTCCTATATTTGCATCATTGGCCAGTAATTTATCCTTTATTTTTTTTCGCCTCATGGTTGCAAATACCACTGGCCTATGAGCTCCTTCAGGGAAAGAAGCCAGCACAACACCTCCTACTTACAGACATTAAATCAATATTTATTGAGTGAATGAATGAACAATAAATTAGCTCTTGAATCTGAATTGCTGTGCAATCCACCCTGAATAGTTCTATGTTTATAACTGCTTATTACTGTAATATTTATTGAGTGTAATTAATTCAATTGCTAAAAGCTGTTGATGTATTGCAGCACCATAAAAATAAAAATTAGGGAGTCATCTGGACTCATCCAAACAAGTTACTTTCTCTCATAAATTGGTTTAGCTAAGTGATTCTACATCATGTATCTGTTTAATTTTTTAAAAGTGAAAACAACAAAGAAAATACATGCATTAAAATATATATCATTAATAGAAATATTAAGAGAGTTCTTAAAGCAGACTAAAAATAAAATCAAAAGAAATAAATAAGGGCAGGAAGATTAAAGGTAGTATACATTTGAAGAGTTTCTTGAAAACAATATAATATGTTGAGGAATTTAAAATACATATATAATTAAAATCATAACAGAAATATGTCCATAGATAGGAAAGAAATAAAGGAGTTAAAATGCTCTAAGTTTCTAGCATTTTCTTAAGAAGTCAAAATTAATAAATTGTTTTTTTATTTTTAAAGTTTTTTTAATGTTTATTTTTTAAGAGAGAAAGAGACAGAGTGTATGAGGGGGTAGGGGCAGAGAGAGAGGGAGTCACAAACACCGAAGCAGACTCCAGGCTCTGAGCTGTCAGTACAGAGCCTGATGTGGGGCTCAAACTCACAAACTGTGAGATCATGGAGCCGAAGTCAGATGCTTAACCAACTGAGCCATCCTGGCGCCCCCAAAATTAGTAAATTGTGTTAAACTCCAACAAATCATGCATGTATGATGCAATGGTCTGAATGTTTGTGCCTTCTGCTTCCCCACCCTCAAAATTTACATGTTGGAATCTTAATGACTAATGCGATGGCAATAGTATGTGATAGCTATAGTAGGGGAACCTTTGCAGGATGTTTAAGCCATGAGAGTGGAGCTCTTATGAATGAGATTAGTGTTGTATAAAAGAAGCTCCAGAGCTTCCCTAGCACCTTCCATCCTGTGTGGACACAGAGAGAAGACGACATATATGAATGATGAAGAGTTCTCTTCATCAGAGAACTCTACCATGATGGTGACTCAATCTTGGATTTCCAGCCTCCAGAACTGTGGGAAATAAATTTCTGTTGCTTATAAACCACCCAGTCTGTGGTATTTTGTTACTGTGGCCTGGATGGATGATGATATATAGTATAATGTTTAGTCAATAACTAAAGCAAACACAAAGATATTGTTTGTTATATATAAAAATATTATAGAGGAAATAAAAACAATAAAAATTTTTCATTATTCCAAAAAATTTTTTAAAGATAAAAGAAATAAAATACAAAAATTAGTGTTTTGAGACAAAGAATTTTTTCTTGAATAGAAATAAAACTCTCAAACCAGAACAGTAAAACAATAAGTTAATTACAATATAGTGAAAGGACAACAGAAATTTCACCAAAAAGGATTCCATGTGACAAGGAAGCACATGAAAAAAAGTTCAACATCATTAGGATACAAAAATTCAGGTCACAATGATGTATTGCTACATACACATCAGAATACAAACTAAAAAGATGGTAACAATATCAAAAGCTGGCTAAGATGCAGAGAAACTAGATCACTCATGCAATGCTGGTGGGAATTTAAAATAGTACAGCCTAAAATAGAATGTCTTATTTCTTACAAAACGAAATATAGTATTAGCATACAACTCAACAATTGAGCTTTAGAGCATTTACTCAAAGAGAGGAAAATGTATGTTCACACAAAAATCTATACACAAATGTTCAGAGCATTTTAATTTAGAATAGCTCATAACTAGAACAACCCAGATATCCTTCAAGGAGTGAATATTTTTAATGTAGTATACCCATACCATGGGATACTATTAGAAATTAACAAGAAATGAGCAATAGAAAAATGCAACAACTTGGAAGAATTACAAGAGAATGACGCTGAGTAAGAAAATTCAATCTATTAAGACTACATAATGTAAGATTTTTATATAATATTCTTTTTTAATTTTTTAAAATGTTTATTGGTGTTTGAAGGAGAGAGAGAGAGACAGAGACAGAGACAGAGAGACAGAGAGTGAGCAAGGGAAGAGCAGAGAGAGGGAAACACAGAATCCAAAGCTGTGCTGACAGCTCAGAGACTGATTGCAAGACTTGAATTCATAAACCATGAGATCATGACCAGAGCTGAAGTTGGACACTCAACCAACTGAGCCACTCATGCACCTCATTTATATAATATTCTTAAAATGGCATAATAATCGAGGTGAAGAACAGATTAATAAATTGACAGAGGTCAGGGACATGCTGAGGGAGGATGGATATGACACGGTTACAGAAGGATAACAGGAAGGTTCTTTTGGTTCTCATGGAACAGTCCTTAATTGTGATGATGACAGTGGATAAGAGAACATGAACATGAGAACAAATTCTATACAACTACACACACATGCATACATGTGAATTCTGAATGAGTAGCGGATTTTATCCATTTCCTGAATGTGATATGATACTATAGTTTTGCAAGAAGTTACCATTTGAGAAAATGGGTAAGGGGTCAACGGAATCTCTATTTCTTACAACTGCATGTGAAAATACAATTAACTCAAGATAAAATGTTTAATAATAAAAACAAAAAACTAAAGTGTTGAACAAAAAACAAACACTAAGATGGTAGATATCATCCCAAATATACTAGTAATTACAAGTAATTAGCCTAAATAATCCAACTGGAAGATCAAGATTGTTATTTTGAATTTTAAAAAAGAAATACAAGAAAAAACATATACAGCTTAGAAAGGACAAATTTTGTATAGTAAGACTAATTAAAATTGAAAGAATTGGATAAAAGAATATATAACGTAAATATTAACCAGTAGTTCTTTGGTGTAATTCTTGAAAGCAGGAAATAGTTTTGAAGATATAGGACATTTCATAATGATAAAAGGTTATACGTCAAAGAGTCATAAAGTTCTAATGTTTATATCAAATAGTATAAAATTAAGTGTTTAAATATTGACACCCTAAAAGGAGAAACACACAAAGCCACTATCATCACAGTGGGAGACTGAAATGTGCTTCCTCAATATCTTATACAATAAACAGACAAAAACACCATTAATGATAATACCACTAATGATACAGAGGATCAAAACCCTTAAGGAACAAATATGACCAGTTGAAATATGTATCATACTGCACTAAAGAAAATGACAATACTCATTCTTTTAAATGCATATGGAACGTTTGCCAAAACTACTCATATACTCAGTGAAATCAAGTCTCCACCAGTATCAAAGGATTGAAATTATTCAGCATGAAATTATACTAGAAAGCAATAACAAAAGAGATAATTAGAAAATCCTAAAATATTCTAAAATTTTGCAATACACTTTCAGGTAGTCCATGAGTCAAAGAAATAAGTGTAACAACAATTTTAAAAGGTTATTAAATTAATACTAAAAGAAAAAAAATCCATGAATATCAACACTTGTGGACTTCCAATTCTGGTCAAGGAAGAGCAGCCCCATTCCTCCCAAATGTTCCCTAACAAACCAACGAACCTTGGACATAATCCAACAACAGATATAGATGGTCCATGAAAGGTAAAGGATAAAGCTGATTGCCTAGGACTTTGGGACTTGAGGAATAACAAGGTGGTAAGTCTCATGGGTTTTCTTATTGCCTCCCATACATACTATACTGTATGCTCTAGAAGTCTGCAGTCCAGAATCACTAACAGCAAGACAAAAAAAAAAATGATTCCAAGAAAGTCTATTCTCCATAAAAGACTAAGAAATGAGTGGGCTAACTGCATTCAATCTTGTTGGCTATATCCCCTAATACAATCAAGCATCAATAAAGCCAGTGTCCCCTTTTCCCCAGGTCTCAGCAGGGCCAAGCAGGGGGTTAGTCTTCCACACATCCTCTAATTCTCCCAACTGGTAGTGTTCAAGGAGGCAAGCAGGAAGCTGATCTCCACCATGAAGAAGCAGGCAGCATTCCCATTTCCCGTGGGGTAATGTCAGTGGGGTCCATTAGGAAGCTTAATCCCCACACCCACCCTGCAGCAGTTAAGCTGAGTGAGGTTATAGGAGATGGGGTCAGTCAGTCTCTGCCTCGCCTCCATATTGACCACCATGCCTTAGCAGGAAGCGCAGCCTCCCACCTGCCATCACCAAGGTGGGGTGAGGTGATGGAGGGTGGGGATCCTCGCCTCAGCTTTCTCTCCATCTCCTCCTCTCTGTCAGCAGGATCTCACGTGGAGAGCTAACTTCCTACCACCATCCTGTAGCTACAAAGCCACAAACATCAGTCGTGCCCACCCACCCTGGGGCGGGGTGGTGGGGGTGGTGGTGGTGGAGCAGGGCTTAACAGGGATATAAGCTAACACTCCACTCAAAGGCAATACATGATGCGGCTGGCATCTGACTTTCACCAGGATTTAGGGAGCGGGACCGAGGGGTGTGGCAAACGTACGCTTCAGTCATCTTCACTGAGGCAGTATGAGTAGGCATTCAGGGAGCTTAACATACACACCAATCCAGCCCTCACACTACACGTCAACAAAGGGATTGCCTGCTGTGAAAAGGGGACTATATAGAATCCAGAGTCTCATAATTTAATATCCAAAAAGTCCAGGATAAAAATTTTTAAAAGCTCACTGATTTTACCAAAGCCAAGAAAATCACAACTTAAATGAGAAAAGATAATCCAAAGACACCAATACTGAGAAGAATAAGAGGTTTAAATTATCTGAAAAGTATTTAATGCAGTCATCATAAAAATGCTTCAATAAGCAATCATAAATGCTCTTGAAACAAATAAAAAATAGAAAAATTTCAGCCAAAAAAAGAAATATAAACACACACACACACACACACACACACACACACACACACACACACATCAAATGGACATGACGGAACCGAAAAACACACCAACAAAAAAATAAAATCATGCTGAATGGGCTCAATAGTAGAATGGAAACTAAGAAGATAGAATCAGAGAACTTAGAGGCACCTGGGTGGCTCAGTTTGTTAAGTGTCTGACTTTGACTCAGGTCATGATCTCACGGTTCATGAGTTCTAGTCCCATGTCATACTCTGTGCTGACAGCTCAGAGCCTGGAGCCTGTTTCAGATTCTGTGTCTCCCTCTCTTTCTGTCCCTCCCACACTCATACTCTGTCTCTCTCTCTGTCTCTCTGTCTCTCTCTCTCTCAAAAATAAATAAAACATTAAAAAATAAAAAAAAGAATCAGAGAACTTAAAGATAGATCAATAGAATTTACCAATTCTGTATAGCAGAAAGAAAATTGATTTAAAAATAAGTATAGGCAGCGCCTGGTTGGCTCACTTGGTTAAGTGTCCAACTCTTGATTTTGGCTCAGGTCACAATCTCACAGTTAGTGAAAACCACATTGGGTTCCACGTTGACAGTGTGGAGCCTGCTTGGGATTCGCTCTTTGCCCCTCCCCCACTGGCACTTTCTCTCTCAAAATAAACAAACTTTAAAAAAGAAATATTCATTTTCAGGGATCTGTGGAAGAATAATGCAAGAGCTAACACTGTTTTGACAAAATGACAGAAGGAGAGAAGAGAGACTGTGACTGACAAAGCATTTGAAGAAATGACATCCATAATTTGCTAAAAGTCACAAACATACAAATTTAAGACGCTGAGTGAAGCCAGGAGAGAATAAACCCAATGAAATCCATATAATGACACATTATAATTAAACTTCTGAAAACTAAATATATATATATATATATATATATATATATATATATATATATATATATACAAAGAAACAAAAAAACTGTGAAAGCAGCAAGAGAGAAAGAACATATTATTCACAGGAAGCACCAATTTGAATGCCCAGAGAGGCCCAAAGGCAGTGCACAGCATTTTTCAGATATTAGTCAAGAATTATTAAGTCTGATTTCTATATCCAAGGAAACTATCCTTTGAAATGAAGATAAAATAAAGAGATATTCTCAGACAAAGGAAATTAAGAGAATTTGATGCTATTAAACTACATTTAAAGAACAGCTAAAAAAAATTTCTAAGTAGGAAGGAAATGTTAACCGAAGGCTTAGAACTTTAAATAACTTTCCATAAGTTTTTAAGATCATTTCTGATGATTGAAGCAAAGATCATAATGCCACCTGATATGGTGCTTGATATATGTATAAGATAATTATACTTACAAAGTAGGGGCTATTAAGAAACCTAAATGGAAGTAAAGTTTCTATTCTTCATTCAAATGATAAATCATCAATACTTGTGGTGTGAATAAGTATGTATATTGTAGTACCTTGAGCAACCACTCAGATAACTGTACCAAACGATATACCCAAAAGGAATGTAAATAAATCAAGATATAATCCTGAAATTTGTGAGTACAGCTAAAGCAGATTTTGATGGAAACGTGCACTTCTGACTACGTATATTAGCAAAGAACGTCTGAAAAATTAATGCTCAAACCAAAGGTTGGCAAACTATGGCCTATAGATCAAGTATTGCCTGCCACCTGTTTTCATAAATAAAGTTTTATTGAAATACAGACATACCCATTCATTTATATATCATCTGCGGCTGAAACAAAGGCAGATTCAATAGTTGTGCCAGAGATATTAGGCCTGCAAAGCTTAAAATATTTACTATTCCACCAGTTACAGAGAAGTTTCTGGACCCCCAGAACATCCATCTCAAGAAACTAGAAGAACAAAAAGTCAAGCTGAAGAATTTAAGGAATGAAAACAATTAAGAAAGAACCAGAAACTCATTATTTATAATACATACACATAATGAAGAGCTTCAACAAAACCCCAAATTAGGCTTTTGAAAAAATATATTAATAAAAGTTACAATCCTGTGGCCAAATTGACCAAGACAAAAAGTGAGAAGAAAATTCAAGAATGAAAAGGACATCACTTAGGATCTACACTTATTTAAAAAGATAGTAATATGAGAATATTATCAAGTACAGGAAGATAAATCTTGCTATCTAAAAGAACTATACAATTTCCTTAAGAAAAAAAACAACTTATTAAAACTAAAATAAGAAATAAACAAAACCCAATAAAATTGCATTGATTAAGGACACTGAATCCAGTATATCAAGTTAGTAGTAGAGTCAGGGCATTAACTTAATGTTTTTTCTCATCGGATTCATAAATGTTTGACTGAGTTATACTATTTTCCTTATAGTTCTTCTTGCTACTATTAGAAATATGCTGAGAATAACAAGGGTAAGCCATATGATGTTAAAAGTTTGGTTGCTAGGCTCTTTTCAGAGAACAGAAAATCAGAACTCACTAGCGTGAACTCACCGACTTAAGTCTGTCCCAGGCACATACTGAGAGAAACGGGAATGAAGCAGCGGGATCAGCCTAAGGTCACACCATCGTTTTTCCCATCTCAGGCCTGGAGATGTTGGCCATGAAGAACATGACAATGTGTCCTGAAAAGAATACAAACAATCAGTATTCTTTTTCTTCATGTCTGTGTGTTGAGTTCCTATGTCACGAATGCTTTTCATTTGATGGATCATTTTCTCCTCTAAATAATTAAAAAACATATAGAATGCCTCAAAAACCAATCCATATTCATCACCAATAAATTTATATCTTTAACTTCATTTTTATTAAAAAATTTTTAATGTTTATTTTATTTTTGAGAGAGAGAGACAGAGTGTGAGTAGGGGAGGGGGATAGAAACAGAGGGAGACAGAATTTGAAGTCTGAGCTATCAGCACAGAGCCTGAGGTGGGGCTCGAACTCACAGACTGCAAGATCATGACCTGAGCCAAAGTCGGATACTTAACCAACTGAGCCACCCAGGTGCCCCTGTGTTTTTAACTTCTTTATTAATGGAATCATATAAGAAGATGAGGAGGGAATAATTGAGATTAAGAATGGTAGGGAAAGCATATGAAAAAAAAATGAAGTAGGGAGAAAAAATAAAAGGGTGACAGAACTGAATTCATTCAGGAATGGGAAATATGGGGCAAGCTACAATGAAGTAGTAAGTGACAAATATAAAAATAAGTTGTAGTTCATTCCACTACTCAATATTTTCTGAGTATTGGCTAAGGGCTAAACAGTGTTATATGTGCTTGTAATTTAACAGTTTCTTGTAAATATTTTTGAGTAGAATGAATTTCTTATAAAACTCTTAAAAACTACTCAAGGAATCTCTGTCCAGTGTTTTAACTTTATGTTTATAAAATGTTTGTATATTCTTATATTGTTTTAAAGTCATGTTAAATCAACTACTATTGGTTTAAAATTACATGTATTTTAAGTTTCACTAGGAGTTTGTGTCTTTTCCCTTACATATAGAAGAGACATATATTTGAATAAAATTTGGGCTTTTCACACTTGATGAAGATTCATGCTTCTTTCAATATTTTAGCTTTACTTTAAAATTTCTTCCTGGCAGTAGTATCTGGAATAATGTTGATATTTAAGTTTGTATGGATTGTAATGCATGAGTAATGATGTTAGGAAATTCTATTTTAGGCTAGATTTTGAAACTCCATTAGACTCAACATTATTATTAACATTTTTTGTAAAGATTTTATATTCAAGTAATTTCTACACACAACAGGGGGCTCAAACCCAGAACTCAGAGATCAAGAGTCCCAGGACCCACTGACTAAGTTAGTCAGGCTCCTCTAACATTTTAAGGTACTAATTTCTTCAAAATTGCTTCCATTCCTTTCACTAAAGGTTGCATGCTGTTTGGCATTATGTTAATTGAACCAATTGTGCCAATAAATATCTACTAAATCCTTCCAGTTGCTGAGAACACTGGGTAGGAAGGCAAGGGCAGACTTGCTAGGACCATCCAGTGAAGGGCCCCCTACTAGTGATTGGTTTCTAAGACACCTAGGCTTTCATGCTTCTCTTGTGACTGCAAAGGCACAAACATAGGTTTCATGTTCATCCTTCTTTTGGCCTTGATGACACGTGTTATAGATAGTCAGCATGTGAAATGGGGTCAGTTAGGTGGCAGTACAACAGCCTGGGAAAGGCTCAGGCTCTGTCTGAATCAGAATCAAACCACCTGGGTTCAAAAATGCCAATTTCCCAACTGACTAGTCTTTTAACCTAGGAGCAATTTATTTAAATTACCTGTGTTTTACTGTGCCTATCTCCAAAGATAAGGTTATTAAAAGTCTCCTCTCACAAAAAAACCCAAAAGACAAACAAACAAACAAAAACCTAGAGCTTTTTTAGGCCCATTAAATTATTGCTTCCTCACCTTTTTTTACATGGAGGCACTTGAAGAAATAATGATCCTGAGCGACACACTAGGGTAAACAGACTAGGTTTCTGTGGTTAGAATGGACCATAGGGATTATAAGTGTCTCAGGGTCCACCAAAGCTTACTCACATATCAGAGAATGTCTGGAACCCACTCACAGGACCCCATGCACCTGGTGCTCTCCTGAGAAATTTTATAGTAAATAATTGACCCACATCAGCCAGACTGCAAATGATACTGCTAGGCAGATCCATTCAGACCTACAGCTTTACAATTCTAGGGCCATCACATCTATCATTCCACAACATTTATCAGTCATACTCACAGGTGAAATTACGCAAAGAATAATTTGGATTTTTGTCTTGATTATTTCACTATTTGGCTACGTGATTTTAGGCAAATTATTTAAAGATGATGGTTCCCCATCTTTCTTGATAAGCACAAATAGTTCCCCTTATTTTTATATGTTCTTTGAACAAATAACATAGAAACAGTAACAGAACATAAAGACTTAAGCAATGGATTATTGAGGACAATGGTAATCATCAATACATGAGCATTATAAGTTCTACGAATCATGTTTTATATGACTTCATAGTCTTCTACGAATGTATGAAAAGAAATATTCAAGTATGAAAATACATGTGATCTTTGACATGTCTTTGATGTAGCACCTCAACTTGATACTTTTTATGAACAAAGTTGTCATTGTCACTTTCTTTTATGTTTCCTCCTTATAAAAAATATGAAAGAAGTCCCAATTTAGGGGCGCCTGGGTGGCTCAGTCAGTTAAACTTTCGACTTTGGCTCAGATCATGATCTCGTGGTTCATGAGTTTGAGCCCCTTGTCGAGCTCTGTGCTAACAGCTCAGAGCCTGGAGTCTGCTTCAGATTCTGTGTCTCCCTCTTTCTCTACCCCTCCCCTGCTCACACTCTGTATGTCTCTCTCTCTCAGAAATAAATAAACATAAAAAAAAGAAAAAAGAAATAAGTCCCACTTCAGCTATTGAACCCATGAGTGTTAATTTCATTCTACAGATCTGTTATTTATAATGGACTATCTAATGTCCTTTGAAGATTATTTATCTTTATGTAATTGTGAAAGTTGAATATAAATTTTCTCTTTTTTTCTTTAAGAGTAGTCTTAGAGTTATTTTTAATTATATATGAGCTAAAACCAACAATTTTTGTAATTTCAAGCATCATAACTTTTCAAGAGCTTTATTCTTCAACGTCAAGAATGTTATTTCCTAGAATATTAATAACGTAAATGGGAAAAGTAATATTTAGATATTCTTTACTTTAAAATAGATTCTCTTCCCCAAACTTAACACATTTTAAGGCATATTGCCATGCAATTACCACTCAAGAACAGTCATACCGAAATAGAATCGAATACAGAGCAAAATGCTGATCCAGATTTTGTTAAGGACTTGGCATAAACATATTCATTAAAGGTATACAGTTACAAAAAATGTTTTTCAGAATCTGGTTAGCTAAGCATCTGAATTTAAGTCTCCTGGTGGACACAAAAATTCTTTTTTTCATATTGGATGGCCAACCAGAGGACTCTTGTATACGCTAAAATTGGTGAGCTGGAGTCCTTCGAAAGACTAGACTCTATTTTTGGGAAGAAGATGAAGTAATGTTAAAATATTTTCCCATATGCTTAAAATGCTGTTTCAGAAACAAAAGTAGTGCCTACTTCCTCAACATCTGCTTCAGAGAATCATTAAGGCACAGGAATTAAAAATGGGTTACCTGGGTCCAGGATAGACTTAAAGAGTTAGACTCATCAGAGAATTCAATGTTTCTCCTCAGGAGACTATTTATAATGTGCACACATTCTGTGGAAAATGTGTTTCACAGTGTATATTTCCTTCCCAGTTTGCACTGTTCATTTACTTATTGATGGGTCAGAAGAAAACATACCTTTGACTGCCCCTAATTTTATAAATATTTCAGTAGAAATATCCTGTACTCTCTGTACCTTATGGAAGAGAAATGGGGTAGCACCCAACCAGGTAAGGCAGTATGACCCGATGGGGCCTGACACCTATTATCCTTCTAGGCACCGGAACAAAATTTGGTTTGTACTCCCTCAATTTTTGTTGAGCTCAATTAAGTCAGGTATTCGAAGTCTCTAGCAGCCCTTTTCTCTGATATAACCGGAAGGCTATATCCGTTGTTCTTTTTCTGCTTCTATAATAGTTAATTTCATGCATCTGTCTAGAGATCTGAATTTTAAACTTTTTGGGTCAGGAAACACAATTAACTTCTACCTATGGTGCCCAGAAAAGTGCTTCCACAAAGCAGGTTCCCAGCAAAAGTTCATTTAATTGAAACACATTGATTTTTTAAATTTAATACACTCTATTTCAATTTACATATGTATTGATTCTTATTCTCTAAAGTCATGATAAGTATCATGAATTTCCTTGCACTTAAAGATCCTTAGTGAGGTCAAAGTAATGTTCAATCCTAATGCTAAAAACAAAAACAAAAGTCCTCTTGAAATGAAAAGACATAATCCCTGTAAGGGAAATTTATGACAATTGTTTTTTGTTGTTTTTTTTTTTTAAATGTTGTATAGCTGGGTTTACTTGGAACTGTCATGTTATAGAATTAGAGTGATTTTCTTGCTTTATTTATACCTTTCTAAATGAGGACATAATAGCAAAAAACAACATAGAGGCACCGTTCATGAAATTAATTCCATACATGTTTTTGTATATGTCAGTGGGATGAGTTAAAAACAAACCAGACTGAGTCTTACCCGTAGCCCATCCATGCTGAAGTTACATATGTGTTATAACCTAATATGTAGAAATAGAAAACTAAATTTCTGCTTTGTATCAGTTCTGCTGCTCTTCATGTCTGTGATCCCAGGGGAAAGTCAGACTCACACATAAGCCAAGAAAACTGCTTTGTCTTTAAAATGTGTGAGTGTTTTGAAGGGTGAAATATAAGGCGTTCAAACATATTAAAAAAATTGTTTGCCCCAAATTACAAGTGGAAAGGGAACTTTAACATTTTATTAAATTATATAAAGCAAACATGCCAATTTCATCAATGATTAAGTACACATGTATTTAACATTTGTTACGTTTTAATATGATATTATATTTTTCTCACGTGCTAATGTCCTGATATGCCTGCAGATCGCTAAGAAATCCTACCAAAAGGAAAATTAAACAGCTACTTTCAGCTAAATGATTTCAAAAGGAAAATGATAAAAATCATGTCAAATCATTTAGAGCATGAAATTATGTACAGCATGCATTGTTATAAAATGATTATATGATGTTATGTATGATCACGCGAAGTTAGTCTCATTACCTTGCAAAAGGCTTAATGTAGACCTGAGTGGAGAAAAATGACATTAAAAAATAATTGGCCAAGGCGCCTGGATGGCTCAGTCGGGTAAGTGACCGACTTCGGCTCAGGTCATGATCTCGTGGCTTGTGAGTTGAGCCCCGCATCAGGCTCTGTGCTGACAGCTTGGAGCCTGGAGCCTGCTTTGGATTCTGGGTCTCCTCTTTCTCTGCCTCTCCCCTGCTTGTGCTCTCTCTCTCTCTCTTAAAAATAAATAAACATTAAAAATTTTTTAAATAATAATTGACCTATTTTTTCCTAGTTTATCCTAATTATTTAATGTTTATTTATTTTGAGAGAGAGAGACAGACAGAGCACGTGAGGTGGGAAGGGGTAGAGAGACAGACGAAAGAGAGATTCCCAGGCAGGCTCCATACTGCCAGCACAGAACTTGATGCAGGGCTCGAACTCACAAACTGCAAGATCATGACCTGAGCTGAAACCAATGGTCGGACTCTAAACTGACTGAGCCACCCAGGTGTCCCCTGGTTTATCCTAATTCTGAACGAATGAAGCAAACAAGGACTTCAACTATATTAGAGCAATTAGATTCAACAGCATTTTTTGCAAAATAAAATAAAAAGATTCAATAGCATTTTCTGCAAATCATATAGACACATATATATTTTTTTGGTCTTTCTTTGTGTTATCTCTTTATTAATCTGA
Organism: Cryptoprocta ferox; assembly: GCA_028646485.1. Classification (NCBI taxonomy): domain Eukaryota; kingdom Metazoa; phylum Chordata; class Mammalia; order Carnivora; family Eupleridae; genus Cryptoprocta; species Cryptoprocta ferox. Next base: position 74,919,546 of record CM053569.1, read on the forward strand.
ACTATGCCTTGGTCATCTTACTGTATTGTTGGGATGATAGTTGAGATGCAAGCCACTGTCACAAAGAGGAGAGGAGGTGCCACTGCTCTGGTCACTTGGAGCACCTGTAGGAAAAAAAATCACAACAGCCCACTGGTCAGAACACTGACTGATACATTCTACAATATATATTTCCATATACTCAATAATATCAAGAAAATCAGTTAGCAAAATAAATTTTTACCTCACTCTATTGAAGACAGAGTTTTGCAAGTAAGCTAAGTGACTAAAATGGAGCCCTGAAAGAGACCCATGTGTTTATCTTTGATTTCAGAAATGATGCAAAGCTTTATTAATAAAAACGTACAACCTTATCGAACTATTATTTAATTCAAGTATCCAAAGTGACCTATACCTATGAACCATACTTACAATTGTGCAGAATGTGGTTTGTCTACAAAGTTCTATTCATTGTCATGCTTCAACCTACTTGCAAATCCTATCTGTAGATACCATAATTTTTCATGACACAAATAATGTTTGCATGGGTTTCTTCTTTATAAATGTTCTTGGCATACGCTATAATTGGAAGTACCTTCACTGATGCTAACTAACTTGGTGAAACTGAAACTAAAAAACTTCACATCAGATTCTCATCGAGACACCTACATATAAGTAATGGGTCTCTTAAACTCACATTTTACAATTCAGTAATTTTTCCAGTCAGGATTAAAATACATATTTCTTGATTTTTGATGAATTGCTTTATTTGAAAACATTATATATTTTGAAGGTGCAGATGTTGATAAATATGTACTATTAATATAATTGACTCCCAATTTTTATTTGAAATTTTATACTTAAATTCAAACATCAGAGGTCATAGGTGACACTCCTAACATTAACTAATGTGTTGAAAAAAGTAAGTGATTTTGTTTTTCTTTTTTATCACTCTAAAGTTCCGAAACTTTCCTGGTGCTAAGAAGTGGATCACAGGCTTTTCTACAAACTAGCATTAATAAAATTTTTCTATTTTTAAATCTTAAGGATTTCATACTTCAGTTTGCTAATTTTTCTTTTGATGTTTATCTGAATTTGTCTCTTATGAGACAATATTTTAATGCATAAACATATTACTTTAAAATTTATATCCATTTTTAACAAAATAAAATGATATGTCAAATTCTGTGACAGATCTAAAGCAGTCTTTTCAGTGATATTCAAAGATCTAAATGAATGCACAAAAGAAAGGTACAAAGTTAATGACCTATGCTTTCACCTTAAGAAGTTAAGTATGAAAGAGAAAATAAGTCAAAGTAAATAGAAGACAGAAAATAATAAAAAAAAAAAGAGAGAGACAGAGCACAAGCTGGGGAAGGGCAGAGAGGGAGACACAGAATCTGAAGCAGACTCCAGGCTCTGATTTGTCAGCACAGAGCCTGATGCGGGCCTCAAACTTGTGAACCGCGAGAGCATGACCTGAGCCAAAGTCAGATGCTTAACCAACTTAGCCACCCAGGTGCCCCAAGAAAGTAATTTCTTGATTCTAAATTCCTAGCTCAGACACAAAATAGTAATTTGTATAATATGGGCTCTAAACATATAAGCCAATGTCATAAAGCTTCCAGGAACATGTAGGGGAATCTCTTTGCAACCTTGGGGTAGGCAAGTATTTGTTAGAGAGGATTCAGAAAACGATAACCATATGCAGTAGGAGTGACAACAAAATGGCAAATTAGAGTTTGTCAAAATTACAAACTTCTGCAAACCTAAGACACGTTTAGGTAAAACATAGCAACCCATAGACTGAGAGGAAAGTGTTGTAATACATAGAGCTGACAAAGATTATGTACAGAATATTTTCTCAAATTCCTGTAGTACAATAATAGAAAGACATACCAATAGAAAAATGGGCAAACGTTGAGCAGACACATTACAAAATAAGATACGCATATCTCCAACAATATATGCAAACACTACATGATAAGGAGTGAATCATAATTAGTCTTCGGGGAAATGCAAACTACAACTACAATAAGACACCACTATACATTCGATAGAATAGCTAAAAAAAAATCTCTGACCATAAAATATTGGAATAAATGTAGAGCCGGCAGAGCTCTCCTACATTGCAGGAGTGGAGAGTAAGAGGTTTTTATATAAACACCCTCTGTAGAAATACTTTTTGGCAGTTAACAGGTTAATTACACATCTACCTGGTGACTCAGTAACTCCACTCCTAAGTACTTCCTAAGTATGGAAGTGACATAAAGTTGGAAGACTTCCAAAAGCCTTGTACAAGAATGTGCATAGTAGCTTTATTTATTATGGCAAAGTACAGGAAACAAGGTCCGTTATCTATTGATAGGAGAATGATTAGCAACCTTATTCTATTTATCTAATGGAATACCACACAGCAATGTGAATGAACAAATGGCTGAAATTTATAACACAAGGGATTTTTCATAGTGAAAGAAACTAGACATAAAAGAGTAAATACAGTATGATTGCATTTTTTTAAAAATTCCAGAAGAAAAAAAAGAATAAAAAATGATAATAAATTAAATTAATGGTTGTTTCTTGGGGTGTTATTTATTGGGAAGGGCCACAGTGGAATCCTTCTGTTATTTAAAGGCCTGTAGATTAACCAATCCAATTGTGCATTTAAGATCTTTGCATTTCATTGCATGAAAATTATGCCTCAGTTAAAAGATATATTCTTCTTTGATTTTTAGCAAAAATGTTAGGTAATATTTTATTTCTTAATGTACAAATTGATACAGACATTTTGAAGTAACCCTTATGAAAATTATTCCATTTCTACATAGACTGGTGCTTCCTTCAGTGACCAGTGTAAATGCTTATTTAGCAAAACCAGGAGCCAAATAGGATTATATCATTTTCTAGTTAGAGAAAATATATTAATCAGATATCATGAATGAAATGTAATAGAGAGACACAATATATGTATTGGATAGGATACTATTTTTAAAGTAAATAATGTGTCTCTAGTTATCAGCTAGAAAATAACTGTAAATATGCTGAATACATTCTGAAACAAAAATAACATCTGTTCCCTTTGCATAAGCATTCATAGAATGCTTCGTGATATAAAAATATTTGTATTCAGGAAAAATCCCAATGTTAAAAAGAAATTATCAATTGCTGTCAGAAAATAATGGTTCCGAAAATAAATATGATGATGCGAGCATTTTACCTATTCTTCATAAATGCTTACATGCACAGTCTTCGTTCAGTGGGAGTTTGAGGAAAGCAGGTGCTCTTTTTAAAAATGACACCGTCAGGGTCACTTCTTCTCCAGCATTCCGAAGAACCTGAACCTAAAATAAAAAAGAGTGGAAATGATACTGTCATCAGGATGTTCATAAAACATCTTATATGATAGCAACACCTTAAAGTGATTGGGTGTCTTTTCACCTCTCTTTTTTTCCCTAGTGGTAAGAAACATTTCATTAATGATAGGGGGAATGAATCACATAACATTGTAGGAATACAGCCATCACCTCCTTTCTCTTCCCTCCATCTGGTGGCCCCTGTTCACTCACAATGCCATCATCTTCCATTCATATGCCTAGATATCTCTTAAGTATATGGTGTATATTCAGCAATATGAGAGATTATGGCTTCTATAGGAAGATGTGGTGCTTGAGCTTTTAGGTCATTAATTTGATAAATATTTATTGAACCTCTACTATGCGCCACTTGGATATATAAAAATAAATGACCCTGAAGATGTTGATGAAAGAGCTAATTCAAATTAGACAAAATCGCCCCGATTCACTCAAGCACTTTTGCAAAACAATATCATCAATAACAACAACAAAATACAAAAAAAAAAAAAATCCCAAACACCTAAGTATTCTTTTCCTGTCATATAAATGCATATTTTATTCTTTCTTTCCTGCAAACTTGGAATAATGGTGGAGACTGTTATCATCAACTCTCAACATGTTTCAAATTGTAGACTAAGAGGTCTAGTTTTGTCATTTACAATGTCAATTTCTTCAAAAATTATATCAAGATAAATGTAAGAAATAGCTAAAGAAGTATGAGAAGCCAAGGAGTTATTTATAACAAATGTATCTAGAAAAGGTATAAGTATATTTTAATTTTAAAATCTCGTATCAACTAGGAGGGGAATTACAAATAATTAGTGAAGAGACAGCTAATGAACATGGGAACACAGTTTGTGATTAAACATCTAGAAAAAATGCTCAACCTCAAGTCATGAGAGAATTGGCTATCAAAATGATTTAGATGACTTCTGGTCCAGAGAAAAGGGTATTGTTTCATCTTCCCTTGCTCCCCCTCAGTAACTATAAACACTCAAAAACCTGCAAGAGATGACTGAAATGCAAGTTGACCTCTGAAAGGTAGAAGGAAAAAAGAACTCAGTAGGGATCCCAGGATGGTAGGAACAGTACAGAGGACACCCACCCAACCAAGGAACTTCAACCCACTGCTAGATAAAGCATCCCTTTGTCCACTTAGTGGCACCAGGGGGCCCAGGCTGAGAAAGCTTCTTATACTTTCTCAGATAGCATCAGCAGGGAACAGTGAGAAATCAGTCAGACCAATGAAACCAAGCAGGTTCCAAGGAGTATATTGTCAATGGAACCACAGCTTACAAAACTAGGCTAGGACCTTAGTGAATTTCTGATAAAAAGAAAAAAAAAAGTCTTATGTAAGAGCCACAATCTCAACATAACAAGCAAAGTGGCCAGGATACAATAAAATGGTAGGTCCCTCCAAGAACCAGGAAAATCACAATTTAAATGTGTAAAGATAGCTAACTCAAACTAGATGAATTACCTATTGGAATTTTCTGACAAGGACTTTAAAGCCACCTTAATAAAAATATATCAACAAGAAATTACAAATTCTCTTGAATTGAATGAAAAATTACAAAATCTCAGCAAAGAAATACGAATTATAAAAAAACCCAAATGAAAATTATAGAACGAAAATGCATTAACATAAATTTAAAAAAAAACAACCCTTACTGAGGGTGCTGGGTGGCTCAGTCAGTTGTGTCCGACTTTGGCTCAGATCATGATCTCACGGTTCCTGAGATCAACCACCATGTCAGGCTCTGTACTGACAGCACAGAGACTGCTTGGGATTCTCTGCCTCCCTCTCTCTCTGCCCCTTTCCTTCTCATGCTCTCTTTCTCCCACATTCTCTCACAAAATAAAGAAATAAACATTAAAAAATAACAATAGTAAAAACTTATTGAACTGGCTTAATAATACAGTGAAAATGACAGAAGAGAGATCAGTAAACTTGATGAGAGAACAGTAAAATTCGCCCACTCTGAACAATAAACAAGATACAGTCACACACAGAAAAAAATAATAATTTCATCACATTGAAAGTGGAAAAAAAGTTTAAATATGAAGAAAATTATATAATCATTTATATAGATGCAAAGAAGCTTTTAATAAAATACATTTGATAAAAACTCAAAAACTGAGTATACAAAATAGTATCTCATATTATAAAGAAAATACAAAAAAAATTTTAGAAACATCATAGTTAACAGTGATTTATTGAGACATTTCTCTCTGAGATCAGAAATGAGACAAAAATATCCACTATCTTTAGTTTTCCTTAAGCTTTCTTCAGGTCTTAATGTAATAAGGCAAGAAAAGAGCTAATAAAATGCATGAGAATTGAAAGAAGAAATGAAAGTTTTATTATTCAGAGCTAAGATAATTTTTTTATTTATATTTTGAGAAAGAGAAAGTGCGTGCATGCGCAATTGGGGGGGAGGGAGAGAGGGAGAGAGAATCCCAAGCAGGCTCTGCACTGTCAGTGCCAGCCCGAGGGGGGGGTGGTTAAACTCACAAACCCTGAGATCATGACGTGATTGAAGTCGGATGCTTAACGAGCTGAACCACTCAGGTACCAAAGATCATTTTGAACATAGAAAATCCTTGGGATCCTATAGACATTATTACGTGAGATATTAACAGTTGAATTAACATGGAATAGTACAGATACAAAGTAATACATTGTTAGAAAGAAAACCACAAGCCCCAAATGTAGTCACCTTTGAGGCCTCAGGGCTTAATACATAATCTAATTTCATTTTCAACCTCTCTCAGAAAGGTAGTGAGGTATTTTCTGGTCAGGCTAAGGAGGTAATTGGTCACACAAACCTTCTCTGTCCTGAGGGAAGGTGACCTTCTCTCAAAAAATTTTCTTTCTTTCTTTCTTTCTTTCTTTCTTTCTTTCTTTCTTTCTTTCTTTCTTTCTTTCTTTCTTTTTCTTTCTTTCTTTCCTTTTCTTTCTTTCTTTCTTTCTTTCTTTCTTTCTTTCTTTCTTTCTTTCTTTCTTTCTTTCTTTTTCTTTCTTTTTTTCTCTCTGCCTTTCTTTCTTTCTTGGCCCTCCCTACATCTGCCTATAATAAAATCCTTCCGTCTTATACAGAACCTTAGAACTCCTTTCTACTTGCTAGATGGAATGCTGCCTGATTCATAAATGGCTTAACAAAGTGAATTAGATATTAAAATTTACTTGGTTACATTTTGTTTTTTTTTAACAGTACAAAGGTCAGCTGGCTTGATTCAGTATCAACAAATATAACATTAATTTTTAAATAATGGAAGTCTATGTTATGTCATGGATCACTGGACATAACACTGTGAAGTTATCAATTCTCTCCTACTTTCCTATAGATACAAGACAACCCCATTCAAGGTCGCAGTGTTTGTGGGTTTTTTATTCAATTTTTGGCTTAGTGGGAACTTATGAACTTGACTTATGTTTTGTATTGACACTTAACACTGATATAATCATTATTATATCATTGTATTGGGAGTTTGTGAGTTTCCGAGATATATAGGATGGTGGAATGCAATAGGTCAATGTTTATATTCCATAGTAAGTGTACAACAAATACTATCTATGGTTAAATAATAAAAAAACATATGTGCATCTTAAGGGTAAATATGAGAATAAATATGTATAAGTTAATTATGGTTGCCTCAGAAATTCACAATGGGCAAACTACTTTACATGTGTACTTCAATCTTGAAGTTTTTATTCAAATGTAATTGAGAAAAATTAGAAAAAATAACTTTCAATTGTAAAATCTCACGCTAGAGAGATAATTTAGTTTTGTTTTTAATAAAAGATCAAATATTGGTATCTTTAAGTGGCAATCACAAGTTCAAGTCCTTGACACATACACATTTCTTTTTTTTAATTTTTTTAATGTTTATTTATTTTTGAGAGGCAGAGAGACAGAGCATGAGCAGGAGAAGGGAAGAGAGAGAAAGAGACACAGAATCTGAAGCAGGCTCCAGGCTCTGAGCTGTCAGCACAGAGCCTGACGTGGGGCTCGAACTCACAACCGTGAGATCATGACCTGAGCTGAAGTTGGCCACTTAACCGACTGAACCACCCAGGTGCCCCAGACACATACACATTTCTTAATAACTGCAAGAATATTCATTTTTTCAGTGAACAGGATTGAGATAATGTGTTCTAAATTTTTCTCAGCTTTGCAAGCATGCATTGAATGCATATTTCATCAGCCTGATACTGTCAGGTTGGAAAATATAGGTTCTACATCATGCATAATGATGGATGTCATCTTCCTGCAAAATCAGAAATCTGCACCAATAAATCCAGCTGTCTTTTTCATTTTCATTCACATTTTATGATGCAAATCAAATGTGCATTTTGATCAGATAATGTATTACCACGACTCTTCTATCATATTGCCTTGGGCATGTACATGAGCAAAGGGCAAGAGATTGGTAAAGGATGGTAATCCATAAGAAAAAGTGGGGCAGGAATTAAAATAGATATTTATAGATTTATTCCATTAAACCATGACAGATCTAACAACTTAGTTTATGAACTGAATGTTTTTGAGTTCCATTCACCTGTTAGAAGGGAAACTTCATAAAATCATTTGTCTTCTTCACCCTTTTCTCCTTCCCCTTAGAGAATATTCTATCTAATGTGAGATTTTAAAGAGAAATTTATCTATCTGCCACTGCTTTGGTATATGAAGTTGATTTTGCCCATAGCTTGGAATTGGTTTATATTTTTTGGTGTTTTTTTTTTTTTAAGACTATCAAGTGGTTTTAGGTTCACAGCAAGGTTGTAGGGAAAACATGGCGATTTCCCATATTCTTCCTGCCTCCACTCATGCACAGCCTTCCCCATCATCGACATCCTCCACCAGAAGGTACATTTGTTACAAATAATGAACGGACATTGACGCATCGTTATCAAGCAGAGTCTATTGTTTACCTTAGGTTCCACTCTTGGTATTGTACATTCTATGGCTTTGGACAAATATATAATGACATGTATTCACTATTATTGTATAATATAGAAGGTTCTAACTGTCCTAAAATCTCTCTGTGCTCTGGTATTCATCCCTGTCCCCTACCCCAACCTTGGGGATTGTTTTTCTTTTTAAATTTTTTAATGTTTATTTATTTTTCAGAGGGGAGGAGGGGCAGAGAGAGAGAGGGAGATGCAGAATCTGAAGCAGGCTCCAGGCTCTGAGCTGTCAGCAGATAGCCCGACGTGGGGCTCAAACTCATGAATCGCAAGATCATGACCTGAGACAAAGTCTGACGCTTAACCGACTGAGCCACCCAGGCGCGCTGGAGATTGTGTTTAATTGATGAAAAGAAGGACTTCTGCTTTGCTGGGCATACTTTAAGCACACATCAGGAAATACACACAGACACATACACACACACACACACACACACACACACATACACACACCACACACATCTTCAGTGGCAACAAAGGCAGTGAGACAGCCTGTGAGAGTCACAGTCACTACCCTTGCACAATGTCGAAACAACCAAATAAGATTTCGATCTCCAGACAGTAAGATAAGTATTGCTGTTCACTGATGACAGTGATGGAAAACAGTTACCTAGAACTTCACATTAATATTTGACTCATCTCTCTTGACATATTGTTAAGTGCAGTAAATCATTTTCTTAAAGCCCTGACTCCTGGCTGAAAAGGAAATTAAATGTGACTTTGAGGAATGATTTTAAACACATTGCCTCACAGACAAAACAGCTAGGCTAACACTAGATACAATCACATGCTTTGCTGTTCATGTTAGGAAAGTAATTGCATGTCGACACAATAAACAAATCACTTTCTTATTATATACACTATTACATAATCACTTTTTGTTTATGTTAATTGTGGGGGGGAACTTGGTTTATTACGTGTACTATAGAGTAGGAGTTTGAGAGGAAATTGTAATTTAATGGCTTTCCTAAATGGGGTCGGAGGGTCCTCTCGCCCTGTACTTGCCTTCACATTCAGGTTTCAAAGGAATCTGCAGAATGACAGTTTAGAGAGCATATTACCCTCTCTGTGTTGTGAGTGCAGGTGAATACATTAACACCTACAGATCACAGTGGCTGCCAGGTGTCAGGGCAGGAGATAGAGCCTTCTGAATAGAGAAACATTTGGCCAAGGAAGGAGTCTACAATAGTCATGAGAACTGGTGCTATTGAGTGGGTAGTAAATCAAGTGTAATAGCAGAGATTATCCAAATGGAAAATAAGATATAGAACTGTATCTAGGAGGATCATATCACATTACCACTGGAAGTAGTGGGCGAACCAACTATGAGAAATCAACTATAATTTAGAATTTGGAAGAAGCAATGCAAAGGAAGAAAGGGATTTGGGATGATTTCAAAATATCACCTTTCACCTTGAATTGCTATGGCCAGGGGGACACAGAACTGTGCTGGAAGAGCCAGGAGTAGTTGGACTAGGGATGGAGCAGTAGATGGAGATGAAGATCAGAATTAGCATGGACAAAGCAGTTCAAGAAAGACAATGTGGCATTCCTGAGAATGCATTCACTCATTTCTCCATCTTTTCTGCTCTTTAACTTGTGAAAACTCTCCATATATATAAAGGAATACAACAGGAGCCTTTCTACAGGCATTTCTAGTCCAAACTTACTGTAGTTTTAAAATGAAAAGTCACAGCAAAATGTATTTCTGGTTATATGTTTAAAAAAAGAGATACTGAAATTTTAATATTTCTGAATTCTAAAGTTTCAGCCTAAAGTAGTATTGAAGTATGTAGTAATTTTTGGATTCTGGTCAACATTGCAATCAAGAATTAAATTTGAATGAATAAGAAATTTCAGCTCTAATAATCAGGATATAATAATAATAATATCAATGAATTTTAATATGCAAAAAACCCATTTACTTTAGTGAGGCAAAAATGTTGAAACTCTTGAGCAAATTTTCCTGGATTACTTAAAGCATTGACTAAAAATAATTCCATCACTTTCAAAGACTCCACTGAAATGAGATTCTATATAACAAAAGTGAGTGAAAAGTCAAATGCTAGATGAATTGAACTTCAATGTAACAAAGCAGAATACATTGTTAATTAGTTCACATGACTATAGAAACGCTCTTATACCATTTATTTTAATTCCAAGATGATTTCCTCAATAATTCAAGCAATATTTTACTTTGTCTTTTTACTGTTATATGGCCAATTGACTAGTTTATGTTCTATAAAGCAGACTTAATTAAATTTTAAAATTCATTAAAGCTTTACTTCACAAAAGGCATCAGGAACAGATGGGTTCAAAACTAACTTTTATCTAATTCTTAAAGAAGAAATTATTCCAGCATGGAATTATTGAAGTCTCTTCAATTTGTGTTACCAAATAAAACTAAAATGAAAACGAATAATAAAGGCTGACATAAATCATATGAAGAAACAGAAGACCAGTTAATATAAATATAGATGTAATAATAATCTTCTTCACATATAGAATCCTACAAGTGACAGATGAAATTATACTATGACCAAATGGGCTGTATTTCAAAATAGCAAACCTGGATAAACATCAAGAAGTTATTATCAATTTAATAAATTTCATCAAGTTAAATATACATAACCTATTAATAATATCAATAACAGGCGAGAGAGAGAAAAAGAGGAGGGGGAATTTTATCTTCTCCATTAGAGTCTGAAAGGACATTTGGTCAAATTGAGCTGTAATTTCTAATAAAAACTCTAACAAAAATAGGAATAGGCAAAAATCTCATGGTGTTTCTTGAATATTCCTGGCTGTTCCCTAAGCCTACTGGGGTATCTGCCTAAATATTCGCATGACTATCATCCTTACTTCCTCTGCTCTTACCTCAAAAATCATCCCAATGAGTCCTATCTTCATCAACCTATTTAAAGTTATACCTCTGTCCTCATTTCCCTGTTCTACCTGTCATTTTTCATACCTATTAGCGCATTCCTTCTTCCCCCATAGGGTGCTGACATATTATGTCTAATATTCTTCTATCTCTGCACCATGGAAATGTGTGCTATGCAAGGACAGTAGGCTAGATCTTTTCACAGATATATTCAGAGAGTCTGGCATAGCACCTGTCTCATAAAAAGTCTTCATTAAGTAGTTTTGGGTGATTAAACTTAATACAATCCTTTTAAAAAGCAAAAAAAATTCTTTTTTCTTAAATGTTGAAACATGTCAATTAAAATCAGGTACTAGATAAAGATGTTCACTGTCTCCATTATTTTTCAAAAATATTTTATGAGTTCTACAAATATAGTAAAATAAGAAAATAAAATTTTATAAATATTAAGAAAATAAAATAACTTGTTATTAAAAATATAATTGTGTACTTAATAAATTCTCCACAAAACACTATTTGGAATTCAAAACAAAATGTGTTAGGATAGGTACATTGACGATCACTATGCTGTAAAATATCCTTTTCCTAGTTAGCCATAAACACCAACAAAAATATTATAATTGGGGGGGAACCTATAAAATCCTTAGATTTCAGAGGCACGTGGGTGGCTTAGTTGGTTCAGCTCCTGACTTTGGCTCAGGTCATGATCTCCTGGTTCCTGAGTTCAAGCCCTACTTTGGGCTCACTATTGTCAGCCTGTCAGGGAGGAGCCTGCTTTAGATCCTCTGTCCCTCCTCTTTGCCTCTCCCCCACTTGCTCACATTCTCTCTCTCTCTCAAAAAATAAATAAATATAAAAAATAAAAATTCTTAGATTTTTCAAAGCATATATTGCTGTAAAGTAATTTGTATCTTTTATTGAAGGACAGAGACCAAAATCTAAAGCTTTGCAAGGATATGCCATATACTTGGTGAAATTTTCTATAAGAACAAATTAAGTCAACAGAAAGTATTAAAATATCCTCCAGAATATCCAAAAATACTAAGAAGAACAGCACTAAGGTTTGGGAGGAGTTGAGTGATCCATGTCTGAATATGTTAAATCACTTAATCAGATCAGTATATTATTGATATATAAATAGACAAACTAGTAGAAATGGATAAAAACTACAAAGTAGATCTTAATGTACTTGAACTTTTAATACATGATAGAGATTTTTTTTAATATAAAGTGTTTAAATGACTGGTTATAATATGATACAAATAAATCTGGCTATTCTTTTATAAGAAAATAAAATAGGACACAATTTTAAACAATATACTAACAACAAGTCCTAATGAATTAAAGTTTTAAATGTAAATACTATTACCAAAATAATGTAAGAACCTATATGTGGGATTCCATATAAAATCCAGGGGTGAGAAGAACATATTAAACTGAACCACAAATCCAACAGCTCGAAGAGATAGCTGTATTTGTAAAGCTACATATGGATAGATAGCAATGCACATAAATGTATGTTTTTGCCACACTTTGCCTGTTCTTTGAATTCAGCTGAGTTAGTCGCTTTTTTTCAAATAGATATGAAGACAGCTGCTTTTTATTTTGTTTTTCTTTTTGCTTGTTTGCTTTGGTTGCAGTTTTATAAGTAACTCCTAGATGGGGCCACTGTTCATTTGACCCTTGACATTATTCTTTTGGATGTTTTCAAAAGGAAACTTCAAAGATTTATTTATTTGCTAAGCCAACCAATAGGGGGGCACAGTTTTCAAATTCATCATTTCTTTCTTGTGCTGGACAAAACCACAGGGAATAATAAGCTTGAATACTGCAACTCATTAGATATAGAAATGAAACTAGGTACACAGGCTATAAGCTGCCTGTGTGATAGCTGCGGTGCTGCCCATCCTGTCCTGACCACCACTGTCATTCTTAATTAATTGATACACACATGGATGGTCCTTTAAATACTACACTTTCAGAGATGATAGTGCAGCCAAACGCAACACTGAGAAAGTAGCCCAGCAATAATTCAATATGACAATATTGTCTCTACCTAATATTGGGCCACATTATCTGACTAATAAATTATTTGGATTTGCTAATTTGTTTCTACTAAGTCTTAACATGCAGTTGTATGTGTAATAATCCACAGTTAAGTAAATGAATAGTGTGTCACCAAGCATGCAAGCTATAATGCAGCCTTGGGTTTGTAAAATAAAGCCTGTGAGGTAAACAAGACAAAAGTCACTACCTTTTATTTTACAAATGAGAATTCAAAAACATTTCAAAGTTAAGTGACTTGCTCAAATATAGCAGCTAAAAATAACAGACTGACAAATAAAATGACATGTATAAGTGAGTTCTCCAGTTTTTCCACTGGGCCTTTTTCCAAAGAGGTTAATGGCAAATCTTAAATAATTATTTAAAAACCATATTTGAGTCTCATAGTGATTTTGAGATGGTAACCACCACCTCTCAGCTTTCACAAGGCCCTTATATACAGAGTCCAGTTACACTGCACCACCTCACTGCCCCAGTTCTGAGAAGGAGATAGAAAACACGTCCCCTCGGGTACTAGAACACAGGGTAATATGGAGAAAGTAGCTTGTCTGTAAATTGGTAAGACACATATGTGTAAATTACTGACTTTGCATATGTTCCTTTTGGGATTAATGAGTATGGAGTTTAAATCAATGCAACAAACATACATCGAGTGTCTACCATATTGAAAACACCATATTTTGTAATACAGAATCTGCACTGTTGAGATGAGGACAAGAAAGCCCTTTCGTTCTACAGATTATCAAACCAGTGAGAAGACAAGTGTTCAGAATAAAGTAAAAGGAAAAATAAGGTTGTAAGAAAGATATTTAAAAGTAAACACCATATGTAAATTACTCAGACCCAATCTACTTAGCTTACTAGACATCACAGGATTTTCGTCTAGCCACTCTGCTAATAATATGGATAGCATTGAAGTTTTGCACACTCTTTTCGTTGCTTAGCATGACAAGAACAAACAAAAACCAAGGCACTGCTTGCCCTCACAATGAGGTCTCAGATGTTTTTCCATCAGTCTCTCACTGGTCATACCTCAGAAATCATCAGTAACTTTGTCAAATGAGCAAGGGTTCAATCACCAAACCAAATGTAACCAGCTGTTGACTGAAGCCCGAGAATATTTAAATCAGCCTTTATGTTTGAATGGCTCCCCATATTCTTTCAGCGATGGAAAGTGTATTTATAAAATACAGTCATTGCACATTAATTCAGTTCAAATCTTGAGGGAAGGGAAAGAAAAGGCATCTTTAACAGGCTGACAGTATTGTAATTTATTTCTTATGCATGGTTATAATATCCAAAGCAGAAGAGTGAGGTATAGAACCTCTCCATATTTATCTAAGAAAGTCCAGAGTGTTTGAAACAAAGTTTCATGAAGATGACAATATCTTATAATCATATTGGATTGAAATATCTAACACACATATTCTAAATTCATATTAAAACCACAGCTCCATGAATGGTTAGTTTGTCAACAGTTTCCCGGATATAAGTCGAATGCTTGAAGAAAAAGGGAAATCATAACGCTTTTCCCTATTCTTATAGAATTCTGCATAAGATTATCTCACACAAAATGAATTGTTGGAATCTGAAAAACAAAGCTAAATATTATCACACCCACATTAGATTTGCAGCTGCAGAGTACAGTTGCTAAATATTTGTTTATGCATATTATTGCAACATGTTTGGGCAACATAGAACTAAGAAGTAAATATTTTACAACTGCTTGTACTGTTTCCTGCCACACACTGTCATTTCAGTCTACTGCGTGAGTCATTTAAATATGTTATTCTAAATTTTAAATGCCATCCCCCTGTGATGCACACTGAGTACAGCATAAACACTCTGATACCATTAGCACCATTGTTGGGGCCACCGGAGTACGCAGCGCTTTATTTCCTTGGTAACTGAAGTTTGCACAGGGAGAAACACAGCTGTATGCTATGGGAAACCGATGGTTTCTCTGGGTGTCTGGTAATTCCAAATACTTGCAAATAGTTGTGTTATGTCTCAAATATAATATATTCAATAAGTAGGGAAAATAATTTGCATTGTATGTTGCCAAGGACATGAAGAAAAAATACATCCGTTCTATTGCTTAATGATTACTTCAAATGTCAGCCTTGAGAAAACTCTGTCAGGCACAAGGCTGGAGATACTATAGTTGTAAAAGTCATTATGATTATCTATCAAATTGTGCAAGATGCATGTACTTTATGAGATGCATGTGCTTACTTCAAAGCCATGGATGTTCTCATTGTACTTACATGGCTATTACTGAGAGTATATAAGAATGACCCTTAGCAAAATTATAAACTTACCGCCTTCCTATTTTGTCATCTCAAACTTCTCTCTAGTCTACTTTTCTACTTTGAACTCTACTTCTTTTCCAACAGAGTCCCTAAGGACACTCCTGCCACCTGGTACATGAATGACAAAAACAGGGAAGCAACTCTGGGAAATCTCTATGCCTTCATTCACTCAGCGGTCTCCTCCTCAGACTGCATCCAAAGGAAATGCCAGGAAAGGAATATCAATGACAATTTGTTAAACAGAGATTTGGCCCCTCAGGTTCTGAAAACTACATTTTGTCAGAGGCCATCTGGAATCATTGGGTGGCCTCAAAGAAATGGCTTAGCTACAAGAAATTTAAGCTTTATCTGTTTAAATGAATTGGAGTAAATTGATGCCAATTTCAAAAATCTATAGGCTATTCACTTGAGACATAAAACTGAAATGGTTTATGTTCCATTAGGAGATTTTAAGAATGAATGTTCACTGAAGTTATGTGAACTCACAAATAGCACCTTCAGATGAAACAGCATTAGAGAAAACTACTGATTATAATTCTCACAAACATTTCCTTTGAAAAGCATGTGGTACATAGGTGAGAATAAGGGAAGCTGGGCTCCCTTCCCAGCTGGGGTATTGAACACACCAGAGCCATATGTCTTTTGAAATCCCTTTATTCACATCCCACCTGCTTTAGTTGTACGTGAAGTCCTGAGTAGGGTTCGTGTTTGTCAGTAATAAGAGGAAGGAAAAAGCCACTCTGTCTCCATAGCAACCTGTGGCAGCAATCCCCCCAGACAGAGCTGCTCCACAGCCTAGTGAGAGCAAGGAAGAAGCATGGGGAAGACATGTTGACAGATTGACTGGGGCCACAATTTGTCAGATCACTGGACTGGGAAATCGCTACAACAACACTGCTGACTCGCTTCCTATCTGAGCTTCATAAACTGGAGACTCAATAAACATGTGTGTAACACAGGGCACGCAAGGCCCAAAAATCCAGCTCACCCCTGGAGCTGACCATCTCCCGTTCATTACTGCACAGAAATCAAAGAACGAATTAACAGCAGCAAATATTGCATTGCAAAGGAGACCATTAAGAATAATAAAGTGTTCCGTCTCTTTGATACTGCTTTGTGAAAGAAACTCAAAGGAATTCTTAGACATTTTCTAAACCAATCATTGCACTCTCTCTCATGTAACTAGGAGATATATAACCTTACTCCAGTTGTTGGTAAGAAAAAATCTCAGGAAGATACTCTGATTTCTTTCATGAAGTCCAGAGTAACAAAGTAGAAAACCAATGGCAGGTGTCAGATAGTAAATCTCAATGGCTTTTTACATAGTGTACTTTTTGAATTTCATTGGATGTGGTCATAATTGTTTGCTACCCAATAAGCATAATACTTCACATTTCTTGAATAAATGAAGCATGGATAATTATAGGACAAGAGTGTAAACATTTCCCAATAAAGCACTTTATAAATTGTCTATCACTAGCACTTGATAATACCTTGTATGTTCTATATAATACCTTATATTGTATATAATATGTTACCTGTTTGTTGTATATAATAACTTATATTGTATGCTTTCAAACTATTACTACTTTGTTTTGTGGGGTTATCATCATCTTAAACTATAAACCATTTCCAGAAACAGAGTTTCTAGTATGATTTTTTTTAATCTAGGATTTTCTATCTTACGTGTATACTGGATTTTCCATACAATTAGTATTTACTAAAAATAATAGCAATTACAGTTTTTGTCTCTCACACAATATTAGAACAATATCACTCTCGAAATAACTATGTATTCTCCCATTTTCACAGCTTTTCGATTTTTTCAATGAAATATTTTGTATTGTTAAATATGGGCTGATTTATGTTGTAAAAGTAAAAATGTTTTACTAATCTTTATTAGACCATATAAAGTATTCTATAACTGATCATCAAAATATAATTTTGTAACAAATGTAAAATGCCTTTGACTAAGCCTTCAACATTGAGTCACTGTGAAAAGAAAACTATTGCGATTATAAATATTTTCTGGAAACTTTATGCTGTCAACGTTTTTCATACAGAAAGAGTATATCTCATCTAATTATTTTAGTGCTAACTGGCAGTTTGTTTCCATTTATTTTCTTGTTTTTTTTAAATGATGTTATATGTCAGGAACATATTAATTTCCCTGAGCAGCATTCCAGGTAAATAGTAAATAAGTTTAAGTAAGCCAAGCATTACGGGTTCAGCTACTGAAATGGAATTAGATGTATTTCTCTCCTGTATATTTCAAGACATCTCAAGGCAGTGAAGTGAAAACGGCTGTATCTGCTCTAGGGGCACTACTGTCAGCTGACAAAAGGATGGCCTGAAAGTTGATTTGTTCGTGTTGAAAAAGATCTCAAGGGAGGAGAAGACGATAACAATTTCCAAAGGTGTACTCAGAGTGAGTGTAAGTGTGTGTGTGGTCCAGAGAAGGGGAAAGAGTGACTTTCTAAAGAATGCTATATTGAGGAGTTTGTGTTGCTAAGTCTTATGTGTTAAAAAAAATATGAGATTTATATTTCAAGACATGTGACATGTAGTTCTAGCCAGAAGTGTTTTTTCCTCAGGTAGATTAAGGTCTTTTTCTTTTTCCTCCATAATCACTTACCTATTTTTATAACTTTTCCTCATCCAATTTATTATCCTAATCTAAAACCTTTGTTGAAACTTCTACAGTGAAAAATACAACAGCATTCATTAAGACCCCAGGAAATGTTGAAATATAGATAAATATCTGTAATCGTCAGGGTCTAGTCAATAGAAACTGATTTAGGCATTTTGAAGAAGGGAATTTAATTAAGGATCTGGGGAAAAATCTCAACAGAGGAATGAGGCAATGTGTAGACTAGCTTTTGCAGAAACCCACAGCCAGCCTGATACTGGAGACAAGTGACGGGGGTATGTTGGTTGGGCCCAGTAGCCACACTGGTACTAGCCCCGAGATTGGGGTCTCTGTGAAAACAGAGAAAGGGTCTCTCCATGAGTTACAATCAAACCAGTATGTACAAATCTTATGCCACAGGAAACCAAATTCTCTGCAGATGTTTCCTAAATGTATCATCAGGGACATTTAGAAGGTGGAGGAAAGTTGAATAGAAACAAACACACACACACACACACACACACACACACACACACACAAAAAAGAATTCCACCACACAATAAGGAAATCTGTAGAAGAGTAGCATTAAGAAATCCATCGCAAATGCTGCAGGAGAAAAAGCATGTTTCCATTAACACAACAAACTTCAGATTTGGAGCACTTAAAAACACTGTCAGCAGTTGGCATTAAATGAAATTCATATTCAGGACAGAAAGCTGAATCAAGAGTTCTTTAATACCCAACCTCAATAACATTCCTGAATGAAAAAAAAAACAAAAAACAAAAAAAAAAAAACAACTAAAAGTTTCAATTCCCATTACATTTTGAGAAGAAATTATTATAACAAAACCATTTCCAAACTATTTAATCTAAATGGCATGTCCTTGTTAAAATTTGCGCTCTGGATCTAGAGTCCGTTAGTTTGAATTTTATTTCCACATTCGCCAACTGTATAACCCTGGGCAACTGATCTAACTTCTCTGTGATACATATTTCTCATCTGTGAAATGATGGTAGTATTCATATCTATCTAATAAGTTTTTGAAGATTTAAGTGTTTTGGTACCAACAAAGTGCTTAGATAAGAGCATGGCACTGTATCTACTTAATAAATGTTAGCTCACATTACTAAAAAACTATTTAGATTAAATGAAATAAGAATTCCATATAAAATGCTTTATTATAGAACTTCTATTTATTTCTATAATGTGAATAATTAAAAATTGTATTCAGTAAATATGGGGTGGGGGGGCTCCAGTACTCAGAAGTACATCTGACTCTACACACCCATTCACGTTCTTGCCTGAAAAGCCACAAGTTGAACTCCAGGAAGTCTTCAACATATAAATAGCACAGCTGCTTTAAACAGGATGAACCTCCAAGTAAATCAAAGATAGTTTCGGTCATATAGACACACTACTACGTAGACTCAGAGATAGACAAGGAAGGCAATTTTCAAAATTTGAAAATATACTTTCAATGGGCATAATGTACATTTTACAGACATCCTGAAATTGGAAAAATAAACACAAACAAACAAAACAAAGAACACCAACTGGTGATTAGGAAGTTGCTTCATTAGTTAGAAGGGTGAAATGGCTGTTAATAACCATCCCATTTCCGAGACAGAGTAGAACTTTAAATTAAGTCTTATCAAATTTGACATGTCATTTAGAAATTTATAATTGGGACCCAGAAACAGATAAATAGGAATCCAAAAACCTGTAATTAAAGAATGGCATGAGATTAAATCCCAAAGCAATCAAATGCATTACGAATGACTTAGAGTCCAACGAGTTTTTCAAGGGGACGTTTTCAAAATGGTAGGTGGAGATTCAGCTTCTGCTGATTCATCTGTAATCCCATGGTTCTTTGTGTGAAAAGTAAAGACATATTTTAAAGCCTGTAGTCCAAGGGCTTGATGTATAAAGCTTCCTTTCTTAAGTTGGCAAAAGAACTGTTGTGACAGACAACTGAATAAAAATCTGTGGGAATTATCTTGAAAGAGTGAGAAAAGAAGAAACAAGATCCATAAGAGAGGAGGAAAACCACTTCTTAGCGGGACAGCCTACTTTGAGGTGGAGGGGGCATTTCAATATTTCACTCACTATATATTTATTGATCGCTAGCATTGTGTCAGTACACAAAGCATTGAATAAAAGAAAAACAATTCTCACTCCCAAGGAGTTGACATTCTGGATAGGAGAGTGAAAAAATAAAAATCAGTCAAAGAAAAGAAAAAATATAAGGTCACTGTATCATTGGATTTAGTTTTTTTCTAAATAAACTTCTTATATGAGAACAGGTTTAGATTTATAGAAAGTTGAAAAGAGCATTCCTATATAGCCCATACTCAGTTTCCCCTACTACTAACATTTTACATTCATACAGTTCATTCCTCAGAGGTCACGAACCAATATTGATACATTCATATTAACTAAGTTGGCATTTTGCCATTCCAGGGTTGCCGTTCAAGTGACTATATAAGCCCAACAGGCAAATGGATAATGGGGGAAGGCAGGGAACTATGCAAACAGAAGGAGTATATAGGCCTAGAGTTACCAAAGCTGCTAATCTTTTCAGGAAAAGAAAACAATTCTGAATTTTTATGTGATGTCTTGATTTTCTTTAAAAATTTTTAATTGTAGTAAAATACACATTGAATTTAATGTGTTTACCTTTTACAAATGTACAGTTTAGTCGTTTTAAACATAAATTGTTATGCAACAAATCTCCAGATGTTTTTCATCTTGCAAAAGTGAAACTCTACAAGCATTAAAACATACCCCATTTCCTGTTCCCAATAGTCCCTGGCAACCACCATCCTACTTTCTGTTTCTGTAAGTTTGACTAGTCTAGATACATCATATAAGTAAAGTCATACAGGATGTATTTATTTGTGTGTGTGTGTGTGTGTGTGTGTGTGTGTGTGTGTGTGTGTGACTGGCTTATTTCACTTAGCAAGGTGTCCTGAAGGTTCATTCATGTTGTAACATTTGACAGGGTTACCTTCTTTATACGACTGACTCATTGTAGCTTTCTAGTTTTACTTTCCTTGCCTGGGTTTTTGGCGTGACATCCAAGATATCATCGCCAAATCCAATGCAAAGCTTTTCCTTTGTTTTCAACTTGGAGTTTTATAGTTTTAAGTCTTACATTAAGATTTAATCCAGGGGTGCCTGAGTGGCTCAGCCGGTTAAGCATCCAACTCTTGGTTTCAGCTCAGGTCATGATCTCAGAGTTTGTGAGTTCGAGCCCCACATTGGGCTCCGGACTGATGGCTCAGAGCCTGGTTGGGATTCTCTCTCTCTGCCCCTCCTCCACTCTGTCTCTCAAAATAAACTTAAAAAAAAAAAGATTTAATCCATTTGGGGCGCCTCCGTGGTTCAGTCGTTTGAGTGTGCGACTTTGGCTCAGGTCATGACCTTGTGGTTCATGAGTTCCAGCCCTGTGTTGGGCTCTGTGCTGACAGCTCAAAACCTAGAGCCTGCTTCAGATTCTGTGTTTCCTGCTGTCTCTGCCCCTCCCCTGCTCACACTCTGTCTCTCTGTCTCTCTGTCTCTCTCTTTCTCTGTCTCTTAAAAATAAACTTTAAAACAAATTTAAAGATATTTAACCCATTTTTAGTTAATTTTTGTATATGGTGGAAGGGAAGATTCCAACAGCATTTGTTGAAAAAACTGCCCTTACCTTATTGAAATGGTCTCAGTATTTGTGTCAAAAATTATTTCACCATATACATGAGGGTTTATTTCTGAACTCTCTCTTCCATGAGTTTATATCTATTTTTACACCACTACCATATCATTTTGGTTAATGTAGGTTTGTAATAAGTTTTGAAAGTGTGAGACTTCCAGTTTTGTTGTGGATATTCAGAGTCTTTTCATGGTTTTTTTCTGTTTCTGCAAGAAAAAAAACCATTGGGATTATTTTAAGCTTATTTATTTTGAGAGATGGAGAGAGAGAGAGCTAGGCAGGGGCAGACAGACAGGGAGAGAGAGAGAGATAATCCCAGGCAGACTCTACACTGTCAGTGCAGAGCCATATGTGGGGCTCAAACCCATGAACTGTGAGAGCATGACCTGAGCCAAAGCCAAGAATCAGATGCTTAACCCACTGAGCCACCCAGGTGACCATCTTTGGGATTTTTATAAAGATTGAATTTGATTTGTAGATTGCTATTGACATCTTACCAAAATGATATCTTTTTTTTTTTGAATGTTTATTTATTTTGAGAGAGAGAGTGGGAGGAGTAGCACCAACATGGGGCTGGATCCCATGAATGAGAGACCCCTGAGAACTGTGAGAACCTGAGCCTAAATCGAGTGAGACACTTAACTGACTGAGCCACTCAGGCGTCCCAAAATGAAATCTTTCAATTCACGGAAGTGGAATGTCTTTCCACTAATTAGTTTCTTCTTAAATTTCTTTTGGGAACATTTTACAGTCTTCAGTTACAAATCTTTTGCCTTTCTTTTAAATTTTTTTAAAAATAATCTATTTAAAGCTTATAATGGTGTATTGAGTGATTACAGATCCAGTCTATATTTTTCTTATTTATTTATTTATGTATTTAGGTATTTATTTAGAGAGACAGAGAGAGAGAGACAACATGAAAAGGGGTGGCGCAGAGAGAGAGAGAGGAAGAGCCTCAACATGGGGCTTGATCTCACAAACTGTGAGATTATGACCTGAGCAAAAATCAAGAGTCAGATGGTTAACCGTCTGAGCCACCCAGGCTGCTCCAAGTGTTATATTTTTCTTATGGTTATCAATTGTCCACTTCTAATTTACTTACTTATTTATTTTTAATTTCTTTGAGTATTAGTTTCAGGTGTACAGCCTAGTGCTTCAGCTTCTATATTATGCCATCCTCGGTGCATGTGCAGTTACCCACCAGCTGTCATCATACGATGCTATTATGGTATCATTGACTTCATTTCCTGTGCCCTGCCTCTGTATTGCCCTAAGTATTTTTTCTTTTTTTTTAATTTAATGTTTTATTTATTTTTGAGAGAGACAGAGAGAGAGTAGAGCAGGGGAGGAGCAGAGAGAGAGGGAGACAGAATCCAAAGCAGGCTCCAGGTTCTGAGCGATCAGCATAGAGCCCCATGCGGGGCTCAAACTGGTGAACCACAGGATCATGACCTGAGCCAAAGGTGGACCCTTAACCAACTAACCAATCCAGGTGCCCCAGTATTTTTTTCTTCTTTTGTTTTTAAATGGAATATTTTTATTTTTATAAGTTTATTTATTTATTTTTGAGAGAGAGACAGAGAGTGAGTGGGGAAGGAGCAGAGCGAGAGGGAGAGAGAGAATCGCAAGCCAACTCCGTGCTGTCAGCATGGAGCCCGATGTGGAGCTCGAACTCATGAACCATGAGATCATGACTTAAGCCAAAACCAAGAGTCATATGCTTAACTGACTGAACAACCAACCTGGCCATCCCTGTATTTTTTTCTTCTTGATGTTAATATAGATGGAATTATTTTCTTAATTTCTGTTTGGATTGTTCATGATAGTGTATAAAAATGCAACTGATTTTTTGTGTTAATTTTTCATCCAGTTACTTTGCTGTGTTTATTAGTTCTAACACTTTTTAATGTAATCTTTAGGATTTTATACATATAAAATTATGTCATTTGTGAAGAGAAATAATTTTATTTCATCTTCTCCGATATGGATGTCTTTTGTCTTTCTTGCCTAATTGCACTGGCCAAGACTTTCAGTACTATGCTGAGTAGAAGTGGTGGAAGTATGCATCTTTATTTTGCTCCTGAACTTAGAGAAAAAGCTTTTAAGTCTTCTGGCCTTTTGCTACTGAGTGTGGTTATGCTGGGCTTTTCATATATAAAGACTTTGTTATGTCGAGGTAATTTACTTCTATTCCTGGTTTAGTGAGTATTTTTAAAATTTTTAAATGTTTATTTATATTTTGATAGAGAGAGAGAGAGAGAGAAAGAGAAAGGGAGAGAGAGAGAGAGAGAGGGAGCAGGGAGGGGCAGAGAGAGACAGAGATGGAATTTGAATTTGAAGCAGGCTCCAGGTTCTGGGCTGTCAGCACAAGCTGAGTCGTGAGATCATGACCTAAGCCAAAGTCCGTTGCCGAATCAACTGAGCCACCCAGGAGCCTGGTGTTGAGTGTTTGTTGTTGTTGTTTTTTTTAATCAGAAAATGGTGCTGAATTCTTTCAAATGCTTTTCTACATCAATTGAAACAATGATTACTTTTTATCACTGAAAAGTACTCCATTTCATGGTTGTGCTACAGCTTGTTTAGCCATTTATATATTGAAGGGCATGTTGATTGCTCTAGTTTTTAGTAATTGTGAATAAAGCTTTACTGAAAATTCTTGTATATATTTTTGTGTGAACATATGTTTCCATTTCTGGGGAGGGTAAATACCTTTGAATGTGGATGCTGAATTTTACGTTAATATTTAGCTTTGTAACAAACTGTCAAACTGTGGTTTCATCATTTTGCATTTTCACCTGCAATCAATGAGAATCCCTATTGCTTCACATCATCACCAGCATCTTATATTGTTGACGTTTGAACTGTGCTCTTCTAACAGGTATATAGTAGTAACTTGTTGTCTATTCTGTTTCATTTGTTGCACATAATAGATGCCAATTTTTAAATACATAGAACATAAGCATGTTGTAAGGGTGTCAGCTCACAGAATTGAAGCAATGGGTACAGAAATAATGTTCTAGTAGGAAGAAACAAGGGTATCTACACACACACAGACACACAGACACACACACACACACACACACACACACAGCGATTTTAAAATGATGGCTTGATAACAAGGTTTCTACCAGGGCTGACATGAGGAAATTTACACCTCTGTTCTGGAGCCTTGACTATATTTCAATCACAAAATATAATCTCATACTAATATTTTATACTTACTACATGCTTTTCGAGTTAAAGTTCCTTGTTGGGAACATCACATTTGGCCAAAGTAGTCCATTGGTTTATATTCTATGTTCCAGGGAATAGAGCAGGGGACTATATATTCCCTCTCTTATTTTTTTGTTATTCTAGCCATAGCTCTAGTTCTGAAGTATTCTTGGAATGTTCCCCCTATGAAGCCAGGGAACCCAAATGGGCAAATGACTTCTATAAATGCAATGGGAAAGAGTCAAAATTGAGGTGAGTGAGTTATCAGTGACCGTCTCTGATCAGGGTAATTTTATTCTGAGCTCTGGATGGCATGGATGACCCACCATAGAGATCAGAGGGGACAACTGTAGGCAGACAGGACAAGGGCAAAGCTTGGTGTGAGTGCACCCAACAACAGTATGGGGACTGGTACCATAGGTTTCGGAAGGGTGGGCATGCAGGTCATTCACTCCCAGATAAAGAGTTTTCATTCATTCTAATGAGCTGGGAAACCACAGAACATTTTCCAGCATAGGTGATATGACGGCTGCTGTGTGGTAAGTTGTTCATGGTGGGGCAAGTACACAATGAAGTCAGAGGCCACTGAGGTAGTCCAGGCCAAAATAATAGTATCAAAGAGTAGGAGATGATATTATTCACTGAGAGGAGTCAGCATATTTGTGTTTAGTTCAGCACAGTCCACAGGCTGGAAATTGTGGTGGAAAACAAAGGAATCATGGCTGTGTGCCTTGTCTTTTAGACTTAATAACTAAACTGGGTTATTTATGGCAATGAGGAAAGCAAGGAATGTTATTAATTAAGACCTCCAGTTGGCTGTGTTAAGTATAAAATGTGCATTTGATCTATGTGGAGGTACCAAGTTGGAATTGGCAGAATAATATTTACTGATATAAATTTCTCTACACATATGTACATACTAATAAGCAATGATATATAATTAAAAACAATTAAGAATAATGAAAATCTATACTTAACTTACCTTTAATGCCAAAGGAAGATCTCTCTACAATATCTCTTTGAAAAAATTCCTAATGAACAAAACAATGATTGTCTGATATTTTGTTTTCCATCTTTCCACTAAACATTTCCAAAGAGTAAAATGAAAGAATTTAATAAATCTCTTTATTTTTGTCAGGCTCAGACAGGCTCAGACTCAGCAAGGAGGCTTGTACTGAAGACAAAATAACATCATTCTCTTGTGGGATAAGCTTGTAGCATAACTAGACCACACACACACACACACACACACACACACACATATGAATATATGTAATACATATATAACATATATAAAATTATATATAATATATATCTATAAATATATGTAAAATTCATTGATAGATTAAAAATTCTCTATTTTTATTGTAATTTCTTACATTGTTTTATTACTGTTTCAGACTGTTGAATAATCATAAAACAAATAATAGAAACATTTGTTTAACCTGAACCACTTCCCTAGGATTTACCTTTTAAGTCTCTGAACGATCAACAATCATCCTGGCCAAATTCCAATAGGAAGTATTGAGAACTAGGGCCGCCTGTGTGGCTCAGTCGATTAAGCATCTCACTCTCGGTTTTGGGGCGGGTCAAGATCCCAAGTCCCGCCTCAGGATCTGTACTGACAGTGTGGAGCCTGCTTGAGCTTCTCTTTCCCTCTCTCTCTCTGTCCCTCTCCATGCTCTCTCTCTCTCTCCTTCTCTCAAAATGAATAAACTTTTTTATAAAAAAGAATTATTGCCAACTAGTGCTAAGTTAACAGAAGATTTGTTGGCAGCGTTTTTCTTGCCTTTTTACCTTTAATTCAGAAAACGTGCCTGTGCTAAATATTGGTTACTTTTAAAAATTCATAAAAACTGAAAAGAAGTTTTACATTGATGTACATTAATGAAGATGACAAACATCTACCTGTTATACTACATTTATATGAATATTTCTAGAGTCCTTGAATAGATGTTGAAGTCATATAACCATACAAGCGTTTTCTGAGTATTAGGCTATAGTAGGGATGCACTACACTTTAACAATTGCCATCAAAAAATAGCTGGATGTTTCCATTTTGGGGCAGTTAGTGATATATCTGCCATAAACATCCATGCATGGTTTTGTATGTAAGTCTTCAGGCTCCAGAGAAATCCACTGGGAGAAAAAAGCAACTTCCAAAAGGTTAGACTTTATGATCCCACTTATGCAACATTCCTGAAATGGCAAAATTATAAAAATGGAAAGCAGATCAGTTGTTACCAGGTGTTCATTAGTGAGGAGAGGAGGGAGGTAGGCATGGCTATAATTGGGTAAAATGAGGGTCCCTTGGTCATGGGGATGTTCTCTATCTTGACTTTGTCAATGTTAACATACTGGTTGTGATATTGTACTATAGTTTCGCAGATGTTATCCTTAGAAGAAACTGAGCAAAGTGTGTACCTGATCTCTCTGTATTTTGTATTATAACTCATGTGGATCTACACTTATCTCAAGATAAGAGGTTTAATTAAAATATAACTATACCTACAGTTGTGATACATTTCCAGAACATAAGGTAAAAAGATGGTATAAAATCGTAGTGTAGAATATCTCTCCCATTATCAATGAACAATAAAACAAAATTTCAGATGATGACTCCAGCGAAAGTCTGGAGATTAAAACGAAACTACACAGCAAGTTCTTAAAACATAGGCAAAACCAAATAATATTGCATAGGGATTGAATAAAAATTACCTAAGTAAGTGATATGAATACAAAATTTAAGCTAGTGGTTGCATTGGAAGCCTATGCTTAAGTTGGAATACACACTGGGGCTTCTGAGTGGCAGCCAAATCCTATTTATTAATAATTTAAAGGTTATTTGTTTTATAATAATTTACTAAGCTATATATTTGTTTTATGTCATTTTCTGTATTTGCCTTATATTTTACACAAAACATAAGTGAAATTGTTACATCAAGTAAAATTAAAATAACATTTAATCCATACTCAATGACTTCTACAAATGTATTTTCTTTTTTATCTAATATCATCATTGATAAATTATTTATAGACCATGAAAATCACATAGTTAAAATATCCAATGCAGTGGTTTTTAGTATATACATAGAATTGTATAATAATGACCACTATTTAACTTTAGAACATTTGTTGTCAACCTGACAAGAAACCCTGTTACCCATTAACATTTATTTTTTGTCACTCCCTGTCCCTAGCCCTAGGCAATCATTAATCTATTTTCTGTCCGTATGCATTTGTCTTTCTTGATGTTTCACGTAAATGAGATCACACAATATGTGGTCTTTTGGGACTAGCTTCTTTTACTTAGTACGTCTTCAAGATTCATCCCTGTTGTACCCTGTATCCTTTTTCTTGTCAAATAACACTCCATCATGTGGATATACCACATTTCGTTCATCCATCATAAGCTGATGTGTTGTTTCTGCTTTCTGGCTTTTGTGAATTATGCTGCTATGATCATTCATGTATATATTTGTGTGGATATGTTATTTTTCTTGCATACTTACTGAAGAAACTCAAACTGCAGAAAATCAAAGACAAAGAAGAAATCTTGAAATAAGCCAGAGAGTGAGGAAAGTATCTCACCTAGAAATAAAATCTTTATCATCTACACAGTACAGAATGCCTTACAGGAAGCTCTGAAATTTAAAAAAAAAAGTCACATGAATTTCTTTAGGGATTAGAAAAAAATAATATGGCAGGAACTCATATCAACATATGAAAAAGTAATAGTAACAATGTATGGGTTTATTAAAGGATATAGACAAATAATATGAATGACAGCAATGTAATAATAGATGAGAGGGATGAGTTAGGAATATTCTGTTAAAAAGTACTTGATTTATGCATGAAACAGAATAGGACTATTTGAAAGTGCATGGAGATTAATTAAAAATATTTATTAGGGGGCGTCTAGGTGGCTCAGTTGGTGGAGCATCTGACTTTGGCTCAGGTCATGATCTCATGGTTTGTGGGTTTGAGCTCTGCATTGGGCTCTGTGCTGACAGCTTGCTCAGAGCCTGGAGCCAGCTTTGGATTCTGTGTCTCCTTCTCTCTCTCTGCCCCTTCCCCACTCATACTTTCTCTTTCTCTGTCTCTCAAAAATAAATAAATGAAAAAAAATTTAATGTTTATTGGAAACTCTAAGTCAAGCATAAGTTGCTTTTAAAGTATAATTAATAAAATGTGAGAGGAGATGTAATGGACTCATATAAAAAGCTTAATTTAACAAAGGAAGTAAAAATATAATTGGAGTGGAAGGGGGCAGAAACAGAGAACAAATGTTCAACAAATAGAAAAGAGTTACAAATATAGTAGATATTAATTCAGTTTTATCAAAAATCAATTTATATTTGAATGGTCTAAATATATCTTTTAAAAACAGAAATTGTCAAGGAGATATAAAAGATCTAACTCTAAATTCTACAAAAATATTTTTAATATAAAGATATCGATGTTTAAGGTAAAGGTTTAGAGAAAAATGTACTTTGCTAACACCTAAGAGTAGAGGTAAGTACTGATAGAATTGAAAGGAGAAATAGATATATCCATTATGATGGTTGTAGACTTCAACAGCACTCTTTCAAGAGTGAAGAGTTCAAGCAGGTAGCAGCTCAGTAATGATATAACTGAACTAAACAACACTATCATTCTAATTGATACCATAAGACTTTTACAGAATACTTCATCCGAAAATAGTAAAATGCATATTTTTCCCAAACTCACATGGAAAATTCATAAAGACAGATCAGATTCTAGTTCAGAAAATAAAACTTAACAAACTTAAAAGAATAGAAATCATATAAACCATGTCCCCAGGCAACAAGGACTTTAAAGTGGGAATCACTAACAGAAAAAGAGCTGGAAAATTCCCCAAATATTTGAAGATAAAACAATACCTTTCTATGTAACACACAGTCACAGCAAAAGCCTGAAGAGAAATTTAAAAATATTTTGAACTCAATAAAAAAGAAATACAACTTTTCAAAATTTGTGAAATGCAATGAAAGGAATGCTTAGAGAATTTTATACCATCATGTGCATTTATTAATAGAGGAGATTAAAATCAATGAAATAAAATCAGCTTCCACTTAAGGAACTAAAAAAAGTAGAGCAAAAAGAGCCTAATGCACAAAGAAGAAAACAAACAATAATAATTACAGAGGAAATCAATGAATTGGAAAACAAAGAAACAAAAGCAACAGAGAAAAATCAATGAAACAAAACACTTGTTCTTTGAAATATGAACAATAATTAAATACATTTGAACAATGGTTGATAAAATTGATAAATCTCTAACCAGATTAACCAATAAATAGAGAAGATACAAATTACCAATATCAGAAATGAAAAAGGGATCATCTCTATCGATCTCATGGATATTAAAACAAAAGGTTAATAACGGAATACTATGAACAACTCTATACCCACAATTTTGATTACTTGGAAGATATGGATCAATTCTTTAAAAGACACACACACAACCTCATAGAAGGAAAAATAGGTATTCTGAAATGACTATATATATTAAAGAAATTGAACCAATACTAATAACATAACAAAAAAGGATAAAAGATAAAAAGTTTCCTTGTTGAGTTCTATCACATATTTGATGAATAAATGATACCAATCCTCCATAATCTTGTTTGGAACATAGAAGCAGGGGAATCATTTCCTAAGTCATTCTTCAATGCCAGGCATTAACTTTATACCAAAACAATTTTGAAAAGCATTATGGAAAAAGGAAATTAAGACCAATATATTTCATGAGCACAATGATCTCCAAAAAATTATTAGCACATCAAACCTAGCAATCTGTAAAGTGGATCATATACCACACCAAATTGGTTTTGTTCCAGGTAAGCAAAGATGATTCAACGCTTTAATTCAATCAGTGTCATCCACCACATCAAAAGACAAGGAACAAAAACAGAAGGGTCATATCAACTGATGCAGAAAAAACATTTGAAAGGACCCAACATATATTCAATGATTAAAACTCTCAGCAAAGTAGGAATATGGGAAAAGTCCCCAACTTGATAAATAATGTCTATAAAAAACCCACACCTAACATCATATTTAATGGTGAGAAATTGGACTCCTTCCCACTGAGACCAGAAACAAAGCAAGGATGTATTTTCTTCACAAGATCTATTAATATCATACTGAAAGTCCAGGTTTGTGCAAAAAAGAAATAAAAGTTACATATATTGGAAGGAAGGAAATAAAGCCACTTTTATTCACAGAAATTATCTGTGTAGAAAATCCCAAAGACTCTATAAAAAATCAACAATAACAACAACAACCAATTCCTGAAACTGATAAAGAAATAAAACAATGGGACAAAATGGACATTTAATGTACAAAAGTTAATTGCTTTGCCATTTGCCAGTGATGACCAAGTGGAATTTGAAGTTATAGAAGCAGTACCTTTGACTATAACACCAAAGAACTGAAATACTTCGGTTTAAATCTAACAAAATATATATAGAATTCATATGAGCAAAACCACAAAACTGTGAGGAGAGAACAAAGACAAGATAATCCCATGCTCATGGATTATAAAACTCAATGTTATTTAGATGTTGATTTTCCTAAACTGATCAATTTAATGTAACCACTATCAAAATCCTAAAAGCTATTTTGTAGATATCTGGACTTAACAGATATATTGAGAACAGTCCATCCTAAAACAGCAGAATGCACATTCTTTTCAAATATGCACGGAACATTCTCCAGAGTAGATAACACATTAGATCACAAAACACGTCTCAACAAATACAAGAAGACTGAAATCATACCATTCACCTTACTGACCACAATGGTAGGTTCCTCAAAAAGTTAAAAATAGAACTACCTTATGATCCAGCAATTGCACTACTAAGTATTTACCCAAAAAATACAAAAATACTAATTCAAAGGGACACATGCACTTCACTGTTGACAGCAGCATTATCTACAGTAACCAAATCATGGAAACAGCCCAAGTATCCATTGACTGATAAATGGATAAAGAAGATGGTATGTGTGTGTGTATATCCATATATATAATTAATGGAATATTATTCAGCCATAAAAATGAATGAAATCTTGCCATTTCCAATGACATGTATGGAGCTAGAGAGTATTATGCTAGAGAGTATTATGCTAAGTGAAACAAGCCAGAGAAAGACAAATACCATATGATTTCACTCATATATGTAATTTAAGAAACAAAACAAATAAGCAAAGGGAAAAAAAGAGAGGCAAACCAGAAACAGACACTTAACTACAGAGAACAAACTGATGGTTACCAGGTGGGGGGGGGGGCGTTTAAATAGGTGATGGCCATTAAGGAGTGCACTTGTGATGAGCACCTGGTGTTGTACAGAACTGTTGAATCACTGTATTATACACCTGAAACTAATATTACACTGTATTTTAATTCACTGGAATTTATTTTATGGTTTTAAAGCTTTTTTTTAATATTTATTTTTTAAAGAGAGA
The DNA here is from genome assembly GCA_028646485.1 of Cryptoprocta ferox. Classification (NCBI taxonomy): domain Eukaryota; kingdom Metazoa; phylum Chordata; class Mammalia; order Carnivora; family Eupleridae; genus Cryptoprocta; species Cryptoprocta ferox. Next base: position 74,952,138 of record CM053569.1, read on the forward strand.
GAGAGAGACAGAGCATGAGTCAGAGAGGGGAAGATAGAGAGGGATACATAGAATCTGAAACAGGGTCCAGGCTCTGAGCTGTCAGCACAGTGCCTGATGCAGGGCTCGAACCCACAAACCGTGAGATCATGACCTAGGCCGAAGTCAGCTGCTTAACCAATTGAGCCACCCAGGCACCCCAAATTCACCTGAATTTAAATAAAAACTTTAAAAAAAATTAAAGTAATTCTAAAGTTTATACGGAAAAGCAAGGGAACTTGTCGGGATGAGCACTTGGTGTTATATGTAAGCAATGAATCATGGGAATCTATTCTTGAAGCCAAGAGCACACTGTATACACTGTATGTTAGCTAACTTGACAATAAATTATTTTAAAAAAAGAAAAAAGAAATGACAGTAATAATAACTAATTAAAATCCTTAAAAAAAGAAAAAAAGAAAAGCAAGACTTAGAAAAGCCAGAAGAATACTGAGGAAGAACAAAGTTAGTGGAAATGCTCTTCCTGATTTCAAGACTTACCATAAAGCTGCAATAATCAAGGTAGCATGTTATTGGTAAAAGAACACACATATTAATTAACAGAAGAGAATAGGAAAACTAGAAATAACCTCACACAAATATAGTCAACTGATCAACAAATGAGTAACAATAATACAATGGAAATTCATAGTCTTTTTGACAAAAGTGCTCAAACAATAAAAATCCATATGCAAAAAATAATAGTAATAATAACTTAGAAGCAGACCTTATCCATTTCACATAAATTAATTCTAAATTAAGCATAGAGCTAAGTGTAAAATCTAATAATACTATAAAATGTTTAGAAGAAAGCAAAGGACATTACCCAATGACTTTGGGCTTGGTGAAGAGTTTTTATATGCAACACCACATCCACAATTCATGAAAGAAAAAATTAATGCATTGGACTTTATTAAAATGATAAACTCCTGTTCTGAAAAATATACAATTTAAGAACATTAAAAGGCAATCCAAACAGAAACAGGAAGAAAATATTTTTAAAGCATTTGTTTGGGAAAAAAACACACATATTTGATGCTTTATCCAATATATACAGCTGTCTCCAAATACCTACAAAAAACTCAACTCTCAACAATAAGAAAAATCACAACTCAATTAAAAAGTAAAACAAATATACAAGCAGACATCACCAAAGGAAATATAAAGAAGACAAATGAGTGTATGAAAAAATTGCTCAACATTTGTCATTGAAGAACTGTAAATTAAAACAGCCATGAGATACTACTACACCCCTGTCAACATAGTTTATAAACAAAAAACTGACAATTCCAATCACTGATAAGAATATAGAGCAGCGCAACTGTCCTTCATTCCTGGTGGGTGTACAAAATGGTGGAGCCTTTTTGGAAGACAGTTTGGCAGTTTCTTACAAACTAAGTATAGCCTTACCATGTAATAAGCAATTGTAGTCCTAGGCTACAGTCAGTTAATTTGAATATATATGTCTGCAAAAAGATCTGCATGCAAATCTTTCTAGCAGCTTTATTCATAATCACCAAGAACTGGAAGCAAGCATGATGTTCTTCAATAGGTAAATGGATAAACACACTGTAGTGAAGTTGTTCACTAGTCCATTATATGAATCAGTGTTCAAAAAGAAATGAACTATAAGCCGTGAAAAGACATGGATTATTTTTAAATGCACATTCCTGAAGAAACAAACCAATCCAAAAAGGCTATATTCCCTAGGATTCTGATTATATAATTTCTGGTAAAGGCAAAACTATATGGACTGTGAAACAATCATTTCCAGAGAATCCTGGCATGTGCAGGATACCAGAGTAGGAAAGGAAGAGATGAAGAGCATTTTTTTCTGGAAGGGGAAATCATCTTGTATCTTAATGGTGAATCATGATACTCTGCACTTGTCAAAACCCATAGAATTTACAGCCAAAAACTGAGAGAAACTTAATGTGTACAGATCTTTTTAAAAAAAATCATTCAGGAGTTTGGGGGATACCATCATGTAATACAGAATGTGACAAGGGAGTCTAATTGTATTATGAATGTTTGACAGTGAAAGAATTGGGGTAGTGGGACTGACTTCTGTAACTTTGGAAATGAATAAAATCTGTACAGCTAAAGGCAAAAAAAAAAAAAAAAAAGAACTGTACGTAAACCTTCTACTCCTCTAGTAAAGCTTTTCCCGCTGGGGAATGGCTTAACAATCCTGATACGGCTGTACACGTATACTGGGCTTGAACAACTAACCAAACGGATGGCAGATGATGCAGCGATCTGTTGACAGAGGAGGCTATCGATAAGCAAGAGAGGAGACTGGAATGATCCACCCGACGCTGGATTACGTAGGAGGCAGCCACATCAATTCACATTCAGCTTAACACGGACACAAATAGTTATATATAGAAATGAGTGTGAATGCATTTGTGCACATGAACAAGTCTGTGCACACACGTTTCCTCGTTCCAGCAGCTGAGCTGTGTAGAAGGCACTTCTACTCCAGCAGCAATGAGCACACCTGGGACTCAGATTTTGGTTTCTAATACATTCTCTAATCAAGGGAAGCAGGACGTCCAGGGGTAATGGCTAATTATTTATGAACATATACAAGATGAGAGAAACTAAAACGTTAATTTAATGCCAAAATAGAGGAAGTGCTAAAAAAAACCTGAGGGAGTATTTCAAAGCCACACCGAAGCCACTTCTGAGAGCTCCCAAGGGCCAATGCTAGAAACCCTTGCACAATAAAAAAAAAAAAAAAAAAAAAAAAAAAGTAGCATTTGCTTATAATCCAAGTATAAAATAAAATCCAACAAGTCTATACTGAACAATCGATGTGATTGAATAAACAAGTAAGTTGAGATGTATAGACAAATCTCCTAGGTAGCAGAATTCCAGAGAATGTAAGTAGACAGCCCACCCTTTGGAGGTGAGTGGGCTCTGCAGAGCGTCCTCCTTCTAAAGAGCACAGTATGGAAAGAAAACAAAAAGTAACTGCAGAGTGGAGAAACGTGACAAACTCTATCTCAGCCAGGTGATCAAGGTTAATATTAATGCTGATAAAGTCATGTTGATAGAATGTACACTTGATATATGACAAAAATGCACTCTGCTTTTAAGGTCTTTCTCCCCAACACACATAAACCAGTCTCATCATAAGGAATACATTAGAAAAAACCTCCTGAGGTATATTCCACAATTATCTTGCCAGTACTCTTTAAAACTGTTAAGATTATCAAAATAAGGAGCCCTAGAAAATATTAGAGCCTAGAGGAGGCTAAGAAGACATGTGACTAAATGCAATGTGTGTTCTGGAGGGGATCTGGAAACAGAGAAGGTATTAGGTAAAAACTAAGGAAATCTGAATAGAGTGACAATCAGACTTTCATTAATAACAGTGTGTATATATTGGTATTATTAATTGCCAGAAATGTATTATAATAATGTAAGATGATAAAAATAGGAAAAATTGGGTACAGAGGATATTACAACACTCAATACTATTTTGACAATTTTCTGTCGATCTAAAACTGTTCTAACATAAACAGTTTATTTAAAAATCAAATATTGAAGGGGCGCCTGGGTGGCTCAGTCGGTTAAGTGTCTGACTTTGGTTCAGGTCATGATCTCGCAGTTCATGAGTTCTAGCCCTGCTTCAGGCTCTGTGCTAGCAGTTCAGAGCCTGGAACCTGCTTCAGATTCTGTGTCTCCCTCTCTCTCTGCCCCTCTCCCACTGGTACTCACTCTCTCTCTCTCTCTCTCTCTCTCAAAAATGAATAAACATTAAAAATTATTTAAAAATCAAATATTAAAAAATTAAAAATATAAAAATACAAAAATAATAAAATTATTTTTCAATTTTCAATTGCAAAACTTCTGCAAAGTTACAATAATCAATGGTGTGATAGTGACATCAACATAAACAAACAGATTTATGGAACATAATGAAGTACCTAGAAATAAACTCTTACACTGAGCACAATTCATTTTTAACAAAAATGCCAAAGCAAGTGATACCGGCTACATCTAGATACCTACATGACCTTATCTCACACCATCTATAAACATTAACTCCAAACTGGTCATAGACATAACTATAATGCTTAAGCCTATAAAATCTCAGAAGAAAACAAAGCAACAAATCTTCATAGCCTTAGTATTATTAGATAGGACAGCAAAAGCTGAGATCAAGTGATAAAATTAAAATATCCATAAGCTGAACTTCATGGCAATCAAAAACCGTTAGGATTCAAAAGAGACAATTAAGAAATTGATGAAATATTCCAAGACTGGGAAAAATATTTATAAATTATATATTTGACTTGCAGCCAGAATGCGTAAACAAACTCTTCAAAATCAGTAAGTCAAGTAATGCAATTAATCAAAAATATATAGGAATATCATAAACACATAAAAAGATGTTCAATATTCTTAGTCATTAGGGAAATGCAAACTAAAATCATAATATCATGCCACTTCATATGAACCATAGATATGTAGACATGCTTTCTTTTTCTTTTTTTTTCTTCTTTGCTTACCATTTCATTTATATTTAAAAGTATACACATCAAATCTAGATATTTTTCTTGTGTCATTCCTTCTATAACACCTGATCCCTATTCTATGTATTTTCTTTTTGAAAATTGTATTGTTCTGGTGTCCAAATTCCTGAATAGAATATCTCTAATATTTTTCTGTCTTAATGCCTACTGATTTGTTATTTTATTCCATTTTGACTATTTCTCAACTTTATTTTGTAATCCTCCTACATTCTGTAGTTTTTTTCAATATTTTATCAAAGTTTTAATATCTTCTTTTTTTCCAACATTCTCCTTTTATATATAATGAAAGCTTTAAAAATTATATTTTAGTCTCTGCCACTTCTCTGAAAATATTATACTATTGAGTCCTCTGGCTTTTTTTCTTGACCCCTGTGTTGTCTGTTTCATTCATTTTTTTTCTCCCTCTGCTTTAGTTGTTGTCTTTGATGTGGACGATTTTCAAATATTGATGGTCCTTTGGTATCAGTCAACATTTAACAGTGAGTCACTGAAAAGTGGATTGATAGTCTTGGGTAGACGATGCCTGGTTAAACCCACTGCTGGCCTGTATTGTGGAGTTATTAGTGGGAACTACACCTGCAGTGGAGGAATCCAAATGTATTATTTGTGGGTTATTTCTTTTAGATCGACTTCACCACAAATTTCACCTCCCCCCTTAGTGGTAGGTAAAAACCCAAAACCAAAACAAACAACAAACAAACAACACCTAGCTGCGCTGTTCTGAGAGTGAAAAGAAGGAGAAAGGCAGAGAAGCTTGCTGTCCCTAACATCTACCTCTCTTTGTTGTAGCCCAGAACCTCCCCCATGCCCTCTGCACTGCCTGGGGCCAAATACTCACTTTTGCTGAATTCTAATTCAATCTCCTGTTCTTGGCTTTAACACCCGTGCTTGCTCTGACTCCCATCTGACTTCTGTAACATGAATGTCTGCTAGACATTAGCTTTTGCTTCAGCTTTCTGAGACCTTCTAGGACAGTTCTCACTGAAGTGGAAATCTGCTTTCTACTTCAAAAAAAAATTATCAACAACTCTGTTTATTGTCATCAAACAGAGCTGCAGGAGGGAAAAAAATGAAACATCCCTTTTAACCCCTAATCTCTGCACTTCTTAAGACTTGCTTCATATTGCAGATATGGGAAGGTGTCTTCATTCCAGCTGCTATATCAAAACGCCACAGACTGGGGAGTTTATTTCTCACCATCTGGAGAAGTCTGAGATTGGTATGCCAACTTTGCTGGGTGAGGGCCCTCTTTAGGGGTGTACACTTCTTGAGTTCTTACATGAAGGAAGTGGGTAGCTGGCTCTGTAAGACCTCTTTTATGAGGTCACTAATCCCATTCATGACCCAAACACTTGCCAATGCTAACACATTGGCACTAGAATTTCAACATATGAATTCTGCAGAGACACAGGCATTCAGAGCAGAGCAGAAGGCCCTCAATTTGTCTTTTGATAGATAATCCTGAAAGGTCAAATATGCTTTTTTCTATGCTATTTCAATATCCAAAACTACAAACCAGAGGAAGATTCCTGGGAGTTTGTTTATATACACAACATCCGAAGTAGTTTAAAGGTAAGATAGTTTCTATGGCAAATTCTGTACAGCTGTTTTAGGGCTCCCAGACATTCATAAGAATAAACACACGTGGGGCGCCTGGGTGGCTCAGTTGGTTGAGCATCCGACTTTGGCTCAGGTCATGATCTCACAGCTCCTGGGTTCGAGCCCTGCATCGGGCTCTGTGCTGACAGCCCAGAGCCTGAAGCCTGCTTCAGATTCTGTTTCCCTCTCTCTCTGCCCCTCCCCGTCTATGCTCTGTCTGTCTCTCTCTCAAAAATAAATCAAAACATTAAAAATTTTTTAAAAGAATAAACACACATATAATAGGATATTTTTGTACCTTAGAATTACCCAAATATCTGGGCGACCACAGATCTTAGAATCTTTGACTACCTGTTGGGTATTCCCTTTCTGATGCCAGGATCTCTGATGCAGAGAAGCAAGCACACTGACCAGATTACCTTCAGTGGTAGTTTGTAGCATCGGACATGTCTCAGAACTACTTCAGAACATACTCCTCCAGAGCCTCTCAGGAAGGCTTCCAGTAGAGCCCCGGTGTAGACGTGATTTCTAGAAGGCTTGACGCTACCGCAGGACCACAAGTTTTCACGATCTGGAGGATTCCTGCTATTGTCCCTTCATAGTGAGAACTACCCACTTTGAGAGTGTGTCCCTTCATAGTGAGAACTACCCACTTTGAGAGTGATCGATGAAGGCATTTATTTTTTTACCCCCCATACAACTGCAGAATCTCAACGTCAATAAAAAAATCATCCCTCCCCTGATGATTCTGAGTGTTTCCCAGAAATTAGTCCTTCCATGTGTCCAGTGCTCCATCTCCCTTTCTTCCTTCTTCTCTGGCTGCCTCTGTTAGATTCCCTTACTTTCGGCAGATGCTGACAAGCATTACTGTTTCTGGGACACAGCGGCTGCTTCTCCCAGATACCACTTCTTTCATCACCTAGTGGGAGCGAGTGTTCTGAGACACATTTCTTACAGGCAGCAAGGCATCATTCCTTGTGCCCTGATATTTTAAAGGCATTTCCTCCAAAACATTTTTCTTCAGGTTTTCCCCACCTAATGAGTTATCTCCCAGGGACACAGAATGAATCCACAGGACTTATGGGTGTCCAAAAAGGAAAAAAAAACCTAATCTTATTAATTATGATAGCCCTCAGTATCACTCTCGATTTCCATTTTTTATACATCTGACATATATGTATGCATATATATATGCATGCCATGATATGGGCATATTCATGAAAGAGTGCATGGAAAGGTACTTTTTGTTCTTTTTATTCAATCTTAATGGACTTTACTTTTTAAAATGCTTTAAAGTTTACAGAAAAATTGTGCAGAAAGTATCTTCCCCATCTTCTCTCACACAGAATATCCTCTATTACTGAGATCTTGCGCCAGGGCATGCATGTGTTACAAGTGATAAGCACATATTGATATATTATTATCAACTAAGGCCCAGAGTTAGATCCACTACAGTTTACTCCTTGTGTTGTATGGTTCCCCAGGTTTCCCAAAGTGTGTGTTCAATAAAATAATTAAACATTTGCAGACCACAAAAAGAAGGGCAAGAGATTTAGGAACTTTAGGAACATCCCATAGCTGAAAATTGCCTGTAACACAATTTTTAACTTAGATCTTGAAACTTCCATTCTCCTATGCTTTCTTCTCCTTGCCTTTCACTTTAACCATTTTGAGAATAAAATAAGTCAGTTTTGTGAAAAGTGTATAATCTATATGACATATATCTCCTCATCATTCCAACCTGCAGAGCAGGAGTGACTGAGAAGTCTTTGCTGGAGGTGAGGAGTGGGTATCGACATGTTCATTTCTACCTCACCAGTCACCTTGTCCCCTAGTACAACATGGTGCCCTGTGCCTGCTGCTATGTACTCTCCGTGTCCATTCCTCTAGATAAAAACTGGCTGGGGCTCCACTAAGTAATTGGTTTATCAGGCTTGCCTTTGTTTCATTGTTAAGGGAGTTGCAAAATTGGGTCTTTGAGCTATATTAGACAGCAAATAAGGATTTGATGATAATCAGTAGCCAGGAGTGAAGATCATGCATTTAAGTAAAGTGTGGCTTGTGCTATCTATATCCATACCTAATGAGGGGACAGGTCCTTGGGTTTAGCGGAGAAGGAAGGCCTATAAGTATTAATAAAAAGCTAAGTCTGTAGATAAGGCAAGTTCTAGATACTTTATTTCCAAAATCAGAGATAGCATAAACAATACTTAGCATATTTTTGTCTTTGCGCTTAATGTTTCCAAAACTAGGGGGAAATATTAAAAGTGTGATTATTTCATGTATGGCTTTTCTTGATAGTAGTTAAATTAAAGAAAAAGAGTTTGCTGTAGTTAGAATTCTTAAGGAAAGTATTAATCAGTTAGATCTCAATACATATTTCCAAACTGAGAACAAATTGAGAATTATTAGTAGTTAGGTAAAACATGATTTGCAAATCTGTTACATTTTAATCTTTTGCCAAGATGTAAAATGATGTGTTTCTGAATCATATCCTAAATATGTTCCTTGGTAACTCATAAAACCTCCTAAACTGTTCTAATATATAAATTAAAGCCTTATTTTCAGATGATAAGATATAGCCCTTGTAAAGTTATTTTCTGATTAAGCTAAAAAAAGAACATATTAAAAACAATTTTTTAGGTCTTTATTTTATTTTGAGAGACAGAGAAGAAAGCAAGTGGGGAAGGGGCAGAGAGAGGGAGACACAGAATCTGAAGCAGGCTCCAGGCTCTGAGCTGTCAACAGAGCCCAAGGTGGGGCCCAAACCCACGAACGGTGAGATCATGACCTGAACTGAAGTTGGACACTAAACCGACTGAGCCACCCAGGCACCCCAAGAACATATTTTTTTTATTCCAATGGAAACGTTGAACTAATTTAGGCATACCATAATAATTAAAATGCTATTAAACAATATTTTACATTAGTTTTATCAAAATTTGTTTTTATGGTGTGAGTATATGATTTTAATGGACATAATTCTAGATACTCATTCTGCTCTTATAAGAGGTATACAGTTTTTAGAGTTTGTTTTAAAATTAAAAATTCAGAACAAATTAGTTATTTGCATTTCTAATTATCTAATATGTTCTATGAGCAAAACCATGAAAACAAAAGGCAAATGAAACTCTTTTTTAGAACCCATAAATCTCAATCATGAATCCAGAAATATTTAAGAAGGAAACCTCTGGAATCATCTATCCATCCATTCTGCTTCACCTAATGATGAGTTATTCTCTTTTGAAAGTCTTATTAGATGGAAATTTCAATTACACTAATAAATTCTCATTTCCAACTATCTTGATTGCAGACTCAAGATGCATTTTTTTTCTGCTATAGATAGATCTTATTTCCTTTTATTTCTCATGAGCATAAACAGATTCCACTGTTACATTTTGAAGACCATGATAAGTCAACATGCCCTTTCCTGCTAATTTTTTGTACACTCTTTCGATTATTAAACTCTAGAAATGATGTTCACATAGCAATAAATAGAGCAAAGTTATTTATATCATCTTTCTTATCACACAAAGGACTGCATCCCAGTGTATTTCATATAGATGATACTCAGATTTTGATATGTGATCAGTTTACCTGTTAATCAAAAATAGATAGATAGATAGATAGATAGGAATCAACTTAATGTGTCTAGGGTTCAATGATAAGGTAAACAAAATAGAGTTAATCTTAATATAGGCAGTGGCAATAGATATGGGTTTCCTTGAAAAAAGAATTGAGGAGGCGGGAGCACTGAGTAGATCAGCTGGTTGAGCAGCCAACTTGGGCTCAGGTCATGATCTCAGGTCATGATCTCGCAGTCTGTGAGTTTGAGCCCCGAGTCAAGCTCTGTGGTAAGAACTCAGAAAATGAGCCTGCTTTGGATTCCGTGTCTCCCTCTCTCTCTGCCCCTCCCCTACTCCTCTCTCTCTCTCTCTCTCTCTCTCTCTCTCTCTCTCACTACAAAACACAGTCACATCAAAAGTATAAAGAGGCACCTGCTATGCTGAACAAAGGAGTCCTCATTTTCAAACAGCTCTGCCCCTGCAGGCAGGGGTGCCTACTTCATTTCTTGACTGGGTATGGTGTAAGGAGCTTGGGATGCAGACCAGCATGCATTGGTACCCTCTCCACGTGGGAGACTCTCAGGGCCCAGCATGAACCTCAATAAGACACTGCCCAACACAGACACAGCAGTAACCACTGGAGGCGGGGTGGGATAGGGAAAAGAATGCCAGCATGTGAAGCAGTATTATTTGATGGCATAAAATAATTCATAATTTTTCTTACTTGCCAGAGCTGTGCTAGGAATTTCATACACATTATTCCCATTCTATCTTTATAAAAGTAGTTAATTTTTTTTAAAGATGAGTAAGAGAGGGACAGAACCAGTAAGTTCATTTGCCTGAAATTATAGTGTAAGCATTTGCATACAGGGTTTGTGAGTGTGAAAGCTATCTATACTGGACCCTGCCACCTTGCCACCATGTCACATGCCAAGCAACATTTGGCACTTGTGCTAATCTTTCTTAATTTGGAAACTTTGTAAACATCTCTTCTTCAGCAAACTTCTAGCGAGAGGAATGCCTTGCATGGTGTGGGGCCAGCCTGAACTGACTTATTGTATGCCCAGACTAGTAACATGAGGAACAGATAGACAAATGCTTCAGTGATCTAATTCTAGGCATTTGCCTAAAGAACTCCTTAAAGGTCCTCCTCGGTGCCACAGTGGACATTGTGGGATTCCCCTGTTATACAGATCAACACACGTGGAGTCAACATGACTCCAACACAGAAGTTATTGTGGAGGCATCCCAAGAGTGAAGCTAATCAGGGACCAGATATGAAATTTCTAGCAATGTCAATGAGTAATGCAGACGCATAAAAGGAAAGTTCTATGCACCCACACCATATTGCCACACCTACTCAGTTTGTTTCTGAGTCTGGAACTCTGTGTGAATCACCAGTTTGGAATAAGAAAAGTGGCACACCAGCATGCTATTTTAAAACCATCTACATCCTCTGAGCTCGTTGCGCCTTTTTCTGCCCATTTGAGTCTATTCTTAAACATTTAATTAATATTTCAGCTCCATGGAGGTATAAGTCAGTCTATTTGCTTAAGTAATTAGCAATGAAGACAAAAGCATCTAATCACTCTTGGAAAGTGAAAGATTGGAACTTAAGAATATTAACGCCTATTTTTTCAAAGCTGATAAGGTTAGGCCTCTCAGAAAAGAACAGAAGTGTATTATGAAGAGCCACATATAATTTGGGATATAATCCTAAATTCCTTTCCTTTGAAAGAGGATGAACAGCATTAGGAAGTGGCATTATTAGCACATTCTAATCGTTCATGCCACACTCCTCTGTTTAATCAAAGCTACAGGACAGCTTGTCTAAGCATGCCGCCTGCCTCGGAAGGGCAAATTACAAACACAGCCCCATCTAACAGCGTGTGGTTTTAAAAGAGAATGCACTTGTTTTTGCTCCCCATATAATGAGTTTAACATCAATTTGTATTTTCGAGCAAAGACTGAAGTTAAAATACATTTGCTAACGTGGCTGAATCTGCAGAACAGAGTGTTCTGTGCTGTGCTCTCATTTGCCTAAAACCTGTTCTGAAATGTGGCTTTTTATGTACGTCTTTGTAGTAAAGTCAAGGCTTGAAATACTTATATGTTAGAGGACATTCACCACAGAGTGGCAATACAGTGGCCTCAGTATGATTTTGGAGAAGACAAAGACAATTGATGACTATAATAGACCCTGCTTAGTTGTCCCAAGCATGTGCAATTGCCCACCCCCCCCATCACTACTCTTGGAACTGTGGCTTCTCACAAAGAACATCAAAGGTTGCCTCCTTGAGGTTTTAAACACACAAACGCACCAGAATAGTTTTCTCCAAATAGCTTTTAACAGGAGTAATGCATTCAAACATAACCCTTGAGCATAGACTTTTAAGTATAATTTTGCCTCATTCCCTTCCCTTGTGAGCTGCTACAGAAATTCATTGAAGGCTCTATGAATGCTATTTAATCAGCTGTGACAAATGTTTCCCAAAAGCCTACCACTGTCCTCTTTCTTTTGGACCATGTTTTGTGTCTTCTCACCATCCCTAACAGAAGCCCTTCAACCTTCCAGCTTCTCCCCAAGTGTGGTTTACAGGCCACCTACAGTGCAACCACTTGGGCCAGTTGTTAAAATTCACATTTCTAGGCCCACCTAAACTTACAGAATTAGAGTATCTGAGGCCTGGGCTTTAGATCTGCAAATTTACCAACATCCAAAAATACATACATAAGTAAATAACCACAGAACACAGCAACATACACACACACACACACACACACACACGCACATACAATTGGGTGACCTTTCTGCCCAGCGCTAATTCAGTGTACCTTAAGATTAAGCTCCTAAAATGTTGTCTTTCTCTCTCTCTCTCTCTCTCTCTCTGCCTCTCTCTCTGTCTCTCTGTCTCTCTTCCTAACACATACATACACACACACACTTTATATGCTCTTCCAGTTGACTCTGCTTCTCTGTAAGATTTTACAGACATAAATTCTATTGTTTAAAAGCTTTAAAAATTTTTTTTTATTTATTTTGAGAGAGAGACAGAGAGTGTGAGCAGGGGATGGGCAGAGAGAGACAGAGAGAGAGAATCCCAAGCAGGCCCCATGCTGTCAGCACAGAGTCTGACATGGGGCTTGATCTCACAAATCGTGAGACCACGACTTGAGCTGAAATCAAGAGTTGTACACTTAAACAAGTGAGCCACCAAGGCTCCCCTATTTTTAAGCTTTTAATATTTGTAAAGAGTTAGAGATGCATTTCACCTAGAGATATATTTAGTGGACACTAATTGGTAGTGATTAATGGAAACCCTAGAAAAACATAACAAGCAACCTTCAAAGTATTTATTTGAAGTGCATTTCATCCTGGGTAGTACTCACAGTTCTGTTTCTAATATGAAATACACACACACACACACACACACACACACACACATACACACGCACACACACACACACACACAGAACAACTAAGAGGTCATCTGAAAATCTGAGAGCACCCTGGACCAATGTCATATCTACCTAATGAATAAGCTGAACAGTGTATAGCAATGCAGCGAATCCTCATTTGCACATGGAAAAATTATGGTATTAAGAAAAAGTAAAGAAAACTCACCACTTCTTCATGTCTGCATTTTCTCACGTTAATTCCATTTATCTGCAAGGAAAAGAAAAGTGTGGTTTCAAGTGGCCTATGGTGAACTGAGTGTATGTTTTGGTTGCACATAGAAAATAAGGGTAAAATGTATACCTGCAGAATTGCATCCCCAATAAAGAGCAGACCTGAGAGTTCCGCTGTGAAGACAGAAAGGCAGTGATTATGCACCAACAGTTTTCTTCATACAGATAAAAGAATTTTATAATTAAATAAAATCAAAATTGATACAGGGGAAAAATAAATGTTTTATATAGATAGCATCTTAAATGATCCACCAGTAATAAAAATGGAAAAACAATCTTATGATTCTGCCCAAATATTGAAACATCTATTTCCATTTAATTCTATCATTTCAGATCTTACAGTTGCCAAAAACTGGTTGCTCTTCTGAATGGATGACAAGATTTTCTCATGTACTTACAATATGCAGGTATCTATGAAAAGTCTGAACCTAGACATTCAATCATTCAGTTATGGGATCAGCTCTGAGCGTTGTTTTAAACATTACTGATTTCAGTTGCTTTATATTCTGTGGGGTTTTTCTAGATGAAATTTCATGATAGACTGAGTAAAACTGCGTATGAGAACAGAAAAATATGTATATCAGGAACTGCCTATATTTGATGGGACTTGTTATCATTAAATGTGTGGATATGTTTGCCTGTTTAATGAAACAATTTAAAATCTATGTAGTCCCTAATTTATACAGAGTCACATCCTCTCTTATCTTTCCTTTTTGCTTTCCTGTGAGAGAAAAGGTCCCCTGAAGTAATAAAGGGACAGCCTCAGGAATCAGACTCGGCCACTGACTGCCTGGTCATGGGGAACGTGGAGCTGGTCAATCATATCCTAATTTATGATTTTTAATATGACTTATTCTACAGTAAGGACAGCTTACAAAGGAACAGTTACTATGTAATTCTCTGAACACTTTACCTCTTTGCTCCTTGGAGATCTTTGAAATGACAACTGGAATATTATGTTCTGCTCCCCCCTGAAAAGAGAATCATATATTGTGCTTTTTAATTGCAAAAAATAAAAATGCAGCTTTTAGTTAGAGAACTATACATGCAACGAATCATCTGTTAATGGATACCAGACAGAATTTAAAGAAACTTGTGGAGTTTCTCTACTCAGCAGATAGTGCTCCCAAAAAACTTATCTACCTGTTTAGAATTTTACGGTGATATCCAGTAACTAATAACAGTTGACTTTGAAAGCTTTTGTTTTCCATATGAAGATTGGAAATGCTTAAATAGGCATTCTCTTCAATGTGTATCATGCTGTCCATTGTAGAAATTCTTATTTAGCATTTGAATGCCAAATATTTATGTATTTGCATTAACTGGCTAAGTTGTTCTATGCTGCTGACCAAGTACAGACCCCTTTGGATGCTAAGTGACTAGAGAGACCTTTACTGGCACAAAATGATACAGGAAGTCAGACTGTGCATATGCATGAGGGGAAAGGAGTCATCTGCATTTTTTTAATTAATAGTAGATTCCTCTTAGTGTGAAAGTACATACGAAACAATTAATAAAATAAACTGGCAAGAACATTGTAGTAATTCTTCATCTAATTGACCAAACAAGATATGAAAGAAGAAAAACTATGTGAGTTAAACTTATATGGAAGGAAATAAAATAAATCCCTGAAATAAGCACATAAAACTTCAGTTTTGGTATTACAGAGTTGAACAGTTGGAGCCAATAGCTGAAAAGTCAAATGAATGCATTAAAGAATAAAATGTCATGCATAAAAGAAGTATAGCATTTTTAACTTAAGATAGTTGAAAAGACAGTCTAAAATCCCACTGGGTTTCTCTATCTTCAGAACAAGTAAACTTTCTAAACCTTTTTTATTTAAGGACAAAAGTTATTTCAGAACATATGCTTTTCCATGAATGTCGATTTTTAACACTGAATTGTCAATATACTTAAATGCAAGATGGGCAATTGTTGAGAAAAGTAATGACTTTTCTTGGCAAGTAGTCTTTTTTACTTCTAGAATATTGAAGAGATATGATAAATAAAATATTGAAATGGTCTTACCCAGATTGAAATTCAAACCCAGTGCTAACTTTCTTTTCTCACTATTTCCCCCCAACCAAACATTCACCACCCACCTTCACTAGCTCTGTGAAGTCTCTGGACTAAGCTACATAGCTCTTAATTGTGCTTTGTCTTTTGGTCAGCAGGTCCATAATAAGCACTAATTGTGTCTAACATGACCTCTTATCTGACCAGAGGATAGTGATTTGTGACTGATAGTATAGTTGAAATGAATGCTTATTTAACACACAATAAACACTGAATACAAGGTAGCTATTATCTTAATTAGTCTATCAATTAAGATTTATGAATAAAATTACATGGCATTGAAGTAGTAAATAAGCTTAGCACTAATCCATTCTAAGACCCTTAATATTTATTATTTAGTGTTCCGAGTACCCAATCCCCTATTTTTAGTTCCATTCTTTCTTTCCCATTTTAATTATCAGCTTCCAACCTACCATTATCTTTATTCATTTCTTACATTTATTTGTTTTCTTTCTCCTTCCCCCATCCGTAACTACAATGTAAGTTCTAAGAGGGCATTGAATTTTTTGGTAATTTGTTTCAGACATTGATGTAAACCCAATGCATGGAATAATGTCTTTCTTTTTTATCTTTGAAATGTTTGTTGATGAATGAGTGAATGAATGAATGAAGTCAAAAGAAAGCTTTTTCCAGGCCAAAGATAGCTCCATTCCTTAAAGGATATTGCAGAATGATTTTAAGTAGAAGCCAAGAATGTACAATGAAATCTAATGCCCATGGTCACAGTTAGTTTCTAGAAATACTTGGAAATTGGAAGGAATTTTAAGAACACGTCTCCATTTCTAAGAAGAAAAAACTGGTTAACTGAGATGAATCATCCACCAATGAAGTTTCAGGTGGTATAAAAAGAAGAAACAAACTCATCCAGATACTATATGGTTCAGATATTTGGGGGCAGAGAGTGACATTGTTTATGTCACTCTTCTCGGTGTGCCTGTCATCAGAGTATTTCCTTCAGCCATTTGCTTTTCATAGTTTTCTCTCCTTGCACTATTGAATCCAAATATTTTCTTACTGCCAAAGATTTTTCATGCCAGTTACCATGGTAGGCCACCGGGAAACCTTTCCCTGGGATCTGCCTAGAGAAAAGACAGTTGGGATAGCAATTTCTGAGGGCCAACTCAGTAACCCCACTCCTCCCTCAAAACCGGGAGACTTAGAATTATTTTTAAAGGACAGGATATAACTAACACTTATTTTGTCAACATTTTTTTATATGTAAAATTTCTCCTGAAATTTGAATGATTTGAGTCCAAAGGTGGATTTTTCATTTTGGGTCTTTTTAAATCAGACATTAAGAGCTCAGAAAGAATTCTTAAATGAATTGCAGAAAATTACTATATTGATTAAAGAGCAAATTTTTAGACAAAACTCAGGAGATAAAATTGGAACTTAAAATTATAGTACCTTAA
Source organism: Cryptoprocta ferox (assembly GCA_028646485.1). NCBI lineage: Eukaryota > Metazoa > Chordata > Mammalia > Carnivora > Eupleridae > Cryptoprocta > Cryptoprocta ferox. Next base: position 74,969,043 of record CM053569.1, read on the forward strand.
TTTATTGGATGAAATGTGAGAGCAGTCCAGCTCTATTAAAGTTAATTAGATTTAGTTCTGGACCTAAATGGGGAAATGTAAGGTTTTCCAGTCAAAAATCAAATAATCCAACTCATCCTGTTGAAAACAAGTGGTAGCCTTCCTATTGCACTTAGAATAAAACTCCCAATCCTTAGGAGCCCCCTGTCTTGTGGTCTCAGCCTGCCTCTACCTCCTTACCCCTGGACCTTCATCACTCTGAGCACCAAAGGACACAAATATATACTATCCCCTCTGCCTGGACACTTTTGTCTTTTACTCTTAACCTGGTAAACTCCTTCTAAAATTCAGAATTTCAGCTGAAGGATCCCATTCATCAATGTCTTCTTACATGAAGTAATTCACTTTTGTAACACGGGATCCAGGCTATGATTTGCATTTATTTTTTATTTACATTGCAATTTGATCAAAGTCTACTTTCCTACTAGATTATAAAGGGCCTGAGATCCAGGCAGAGTTTCCTTTATTGGCTTCTCCCCAACCCACACTTAGGATGGCTTGGGTACCTGGCTTGGGGTCAGGTTTAGAGAATAAATGAATTAATTGAACACTGTTGTTCCAGTGTAAAATCAAGACTAGGGAAAAAAGTGAGGTAACATTCTACAGTGCATCCCAGAAAATATTAAAACATATACCATTCAATCCATAATTAAGCTCACAGCCAGTTTTACAGGAACCAGGATATAAAGTCCCATCTAAAACATTTTGAGTAGTATTCCAAATAAGGAATTTTCCAATATAGTTGTGAAATTCTACCAAATCAAACCCAGAATGTTTTTAGAGAATTGGAAATCTTGCCAAATAAATATTTTCAATTCAGTATTTTCATTACTCCAATTAATCAATCAATCATATTCTGGGCTCTGGGGGGAGAAAAGATACATAGACCCCACCATTATGTATTTACTTAGAGCAATGAAAATATTTGTAAACAGATAATAACAACACAGTAATTAAGATTAAAAGCCAAATAAACAAGTGTGGGAGAAGCACCTAAAGGAATGTGATCTGAAAGAATATTGTAAAATATCCTTATCTATTCGATTGCCATGCCTATCTGCTAGTATCACCTAGTTTGATTTCAGCACAGATTAATGGTCCTTTCCACATACTATATGACTGCCTTTATATGAAAGCCAAAAATAGAGACTGAAAGTACACCAGTGGTTGCTTAGAGCTGAGTTAGGGAGATATGGGGAGAAGGGAACAATAACTCAAAGATATGGGGAAGATGAAGCACTCCAAAATTGATTATAGTGATGGTTGCACACAACTGTGAATATAATGAAAGCCACTAACTTATATATGTGGTTAAGTTGGATGGCATCTAAGTTATATCTCAATAAGCTACTTAATTAAAAAATGGTCTTTAAAATGATAGTTGGTCAGTGATTTTAACTCATTCTTGGGACTAATCCATTATATTCAACCTAAGATTATTACCTGCCTGGTATCCTCCTATTTCTATCGTAGAAAGGCATATATCCATACTGTCTGTGATGGAAACAGAAGAATCAGACTCAAGTGAAAAGAACATGGAACACAATGAGGAGAAATGTAAGCATCTGCAAACTTATAGCAACAGTTGCTACTTAAAGACTTTGCCCTGAAATCGCTAATAAATTAAAATGCAGAAATTTATTATAGCTACTTTGAAGACATATTTTATTGGTAAATTTGATAAAAGTTATACTAAGCCCTTGATATTAAGTTCTTTGCTTGATCCTGGACTTATTAATCCATTTATTTTAGTTTTGAGTAAACCATAAATAAATAATTTAGAGAGGAAACATTCTTTGTGTTCCCAAGTAGAAAGTTTAGAAATAATTTGGTCCAGTTTCTATATCTATAGAGCATAGTTATTAAGAATAAGGACGATGTCATCTGCTTCAGGTGAGGTTTAGGCCCAGCTTTGCCCAGTACAGTGATGGATAAATTATTTAAACTCTTAATATGTAACCACACTGTCTATCGAGGGATAACAATAGTTACCTACTTTGCTGGACACAAAAGGCCAAACGAAACCAAATATAAAATATTGAGCTCAGCATTTGGCACTTAAAGAGAAGTTCATAAGTATTTGCAATTATTGTTTATAAATGATAAAAGTTTAATAATAATTATAACTTCATTCTTGATTGCTGCATAGTTAAAGCTTCCATATAAAAATCACCTTGTATTGCAAACATTTCCTTAATGAACAGAGATGACAGCCATATCTGTGGAAAAATATTCCATAAAATATTTTCTCATAATAATATGCAAAACACCATTTTTCTCAAGTTGATTTGTTAAATGACAATGACCAGAGGCATGATTTAATAATATGCAAATGTATGATACTGTATTTACAAAGACATGGAAGAAAAATTAAAGGGACTTACTTTAAGGTGATTATCCTTAGGGTGATTCTCAAAGAAATGAGGGAAAAATACAAGAATATTGGGTCCTATGATGCAAAACTTTGGTGATTATTGGGAATGTATATGTGGAGACCCATGAAGTCATTTTTGAAAATGGCTATGTATCAGGATAGTCCAGACAAGAGGGATGAGCATTTGAAAGAAAGATTCTACCAGAAGGCCAAAAGGTAGGCAAGGTGGGAGGGAAAGGAGGCAGTAGCTGAAGAATGGGGAACAAGGGACAGAAAAGTCCATAGGAATTCAGGAACTCAGGAAAACTAGACAAGGCCCCAGATCAGAATGACCTGTAGGAGCAGGGAGAATATATACTGGCTAGCCTAATAAATCTGAGAGCTTTAAGGTGTGAAAATCAAAAACAAATGGACACCAGCCTTGAAAATTCCAAGCAGACAAAACCAGTTAAGTGATATAAACAAAGCTTAATTTAGCTTCTTTTGCAAGGCTAACTTGACCCGAGTCCTTTTCTCTTTATGCCTCCTGAAATCAAGCAAAACTTGACCTGTGTTCCAAGGTTGATATGGAGTAACCACTAACCAATTCCCTATCATTTAAGAAAATTGTAATGCAGTATTATAACCAATCACTGTGAAAAACAGTCACCGCCTTACCATTACCCAAGCTCCTTTATAATAATTTACCCCTGAGCCTCATTCCATGTTTCGATTTGAGGGCTCTTGCTCTCCAAACTGTCTTTTTGGTGGGTGAATGATAAACTTTTATTAATTACGACTTGAACAATTCATTGTTTATATTTCCGTGATTTCTGAACATTTTACAAAAGGAAGCAGTTTCAGGCTGACACCAGAGAAGAATATGTAATTATAAGTGGAAAGTTTAGTGATTCTTTTGTTCAGTTTTTGGAGAATGATCTTTTGGAAATTTAAAAATGTAAATAAGAAGAGCTTGACATTTTATTGAGTGACAAACAAACACAAAAATGAATACAAAGGAAAAAACATGCACTGACTTCTGAGGGACGTTTTAATCAAGGGAGACTGAGTAACGGTAACAGACAGGAAGATTCATAAGGAATTGTCAAAAAAGATCCAAAGTTATAGGAGATGCGAGAAGTGTTCTAAAAAGCAACACAAGGATAAAAATAGCTTGAATGAGCAAGGCTTTCTGGAAGAAAGCCCAGGAGTGAGCATAGTGCATAAAACCCTAGCACTGGTTCATGACTAAGTTTCTGATCAGGAAGCATAGCCATCATTTCTTTCTATTTTGAGGTCCTGGAGCAGAAGCTTGTGGGTGAAATGCCGTTGAAGACAACAGAGAACTGGGCCATGTACAAAGGTGTGCATGTTGTGCCTCCAAATTTCGTCTTATTTTATCCCGGTTCAGTTACACATTGGCTCCTACTAGATCTGCTAACTGTAGTGCAAGAATAACTGGAACACAGGACAGCAAATGTAGAAACAAGCAGGGATCCAGGGATGAGCCTACTCACAGGATTAAAAGGGAATCCCTTTTATTTTTAGGAGCTGAAGACAAACCATTTAGCTAAACCAGAGGATGGGAAGACAGAGCAAGACAGTTGGCCTTGTGTGTGGCACTTCTACCTGTCAGGACACCTGCTTCACCACGTGCTGCATTAGCACAAGACCGTCACATGCCCAAAGGTCCTTGGTTCAGTGCTGTGGAGTGTTTTTAGTGTGGAATGTAATTTAGAATTAACACGGATATATAGGTAACTTTGGTCTCTACCTTTCCATGGTAAAACACTCTTATGAAAAGATGGGATTTTAGGAATCTAAGAAATCAATTTGTCTCTGGAGATAAATCTGATTTCTATATTAAATCTTAATGTGATTGATGCCAAAGTCTTTTTGGATGAGTGTGTTCCATGCTGAGGGTCTAGCATCTTCAGATATGATTTAAGATAATAATTATGACTTTTCAAAAGAGAGTCTCAGGTCTTGTAAGAAAGTCCTAATAATGTAAACCTAAAATCTTCTTAAGGTAAAAAATAATAATAATAAAATAAAATAATGAGGGATAAGACAAAATTTGAAAAGAAAATGGATTAAAACTTACTTAAATTGTATTTTTAAAAATTTAGATCTTCTACAATCTTTCATTTTTATTTATGACTTTCTCTTATTCCTTAGGATTTGAGGAAATTTTGAGACGAAAACTCTCCTTACTGTGCACTACATCTTATTGGCTTTCAAGATGAGATATCAAATCAAAGACCTAGAATCAAAATGTAGACATGTGACTACCCCATCCTCCAAGGCATCTGGGACTAAGCCGCACATTTTTGTCCCGGAAGTTTCATCACTGTCTCAATAATATGGTAGAGAAAATAAAAGGAGGTAAAGGTTGCCTTTTTTTCCCTCACCCTTATAGGGGAGTCTCTGCCTGGAGAGGGTGTTGGGGAGCAAGACATTATTGTACACGGGCAGGTGACTTCAAGGCTTAATGGACATTGTTTGCTTCCGTGACATTATACTGTCCACAGTCTATAGCCCCTGGGGCACGTTATAAGCGTTAGATTAGATGCCTCTCTGTGATGTTGCCGACCATCTTTTGTAGCACTGGCCACCATGTGGGAAATCGGAGGGGTTGCCACCCTGTACAATGGTGACAGTTGCGAGAAAAACCCGTCAGCCAAGATTTGGTAGGAGCACAGAACATGGCCAATTGGCTTTGACTGGTAACAGCACATGTTCGAGTGTTTTATTGTTTTCTGATCAAAAAAAAATATGGTAACCATTTTGTTACCCTTTAGCCAGGCTTTTACAAATAATTTTTTGAAAGATAAAACTGAAATAGTATCATATGTTCTTAGTACAATAAAATTCAGGAGCACCTGTAGGAGTCTTCACAATATTGGTTAATGTCTTTTTAACTGTCCAATATGCACTCATCCTTCTGTTATTTCCAGTTGAGATATACAAGGTTTTTAGTCAATAATTCTCACTACTTAACCTCCAGTGTGTGCCAGCAGTGATTACTTAACTGAAGCAAATAAAGATAAAATATCCATTCATATATTTATGTGAATAGTTATATTATTCGTTCAAACAGTTCTAGAAATAAGTATAGAAAAAATAAATAGAAAAAATAAATGGTCAAAATTAAAATATTAATTCTGCATTCAGGCTAAAATGATTTCTTAAACGGTTGATTATATACACACACATGCACATTAACAGAATGAAAGATAGTTTTAAAACAAAAAAGCAAGTATCAGAAGTAACTACTGAGAAACCAAAATGGAAAATCCTAAATGGAAACTCTTCAGAATGACTGAGTAATAATCTAAATAGTAAAGTTAGTTTTTGTGTTTCTGATTAGTATATCAGAAGAACTGTAAAATAGTTTCCTTTTTTGTCAGGAAAGTTAACTTTCAGGAAACTGAAAGTTAAACACATATTTTAACTTCCTAATTCCTAATATGGCACAGATCACAATTCAAATACTGCTTTTGTGGCTAATATTATGAATGGAAAATCACACTCATTTGATTTAGATTAGTCTATTTATTTATATATAAGAGTTTTGTTTGGAATGAAATAATGAAAATATTAAATGGACATAATTCATTTGGCAAAATTCTTGATATTTTAAAATCTGTCAGTTAAAATTGTAACATTTTAGTAAAAATAAATAACATTGTGTTATTGAGTTTAAATTATAAATGGAAATAAAAAAATAGAAAAGAAAATTTTCCTGCATAAAACTAATGTAGCTCCACTATCAGAAAAAGTGTCAGGCTTGTTAGGTAAAAATGCTTATCTCAAATGAAACCAACTCTCAAGATTGAATTTTATTCACGCTTAGCTTTTGTTCTCTATCATGGACTTTTTACTATCTTTAGTAGTATCTTTAAATTCTTTAAGCAATCCCAATAAATATCACAGCAAAAACAGAAACAAACACAAAAAGCTTGTTTGTTGGATAATATAATTCCCTGCCATCATTTTCACTTCTTACAACTTGTTCTTCATACCTCCCTGGTTTTAGCTGATGATAGATAAACTGAAAGTTAAACACATATTTTAAAACTAACATTTTATATAGTAATATTCTTATCACTTGGCAACACAACACTATTCCTCACTGGTCCATTTTTCTAAGTCATTTTCATAAGTCAGCTAGAACTGATAGTCACCAAATTTAGAGTTCCACTTTGCAAGCATATATAAACTGAGCTGTGCTAAAATTTCATGAAATATATACCTGAGATGAATGATTTTCACCCTACATGGGCAAAATACCTAACTCAATGGTTCAAGATAAATTTCATTTATCTATGCAAAGATGTAGGTTTCTAAAGGACATTTAAAGATAGTGATTAACTTTTCCAACATTTATATAATTTCTGATCCTTTTAAAATTTGTTTTGTTTCAATGATGATAAGTTGCAGGTTTGGTATGTCTTTACTAGCCAACCATATACACAAAAAATAAAGGCCTTTAATATTCATAAATAAATGGAAGTAAACAGGTATGGTCATTTAAAAATAAATCAGATGCTAAAACTCTTGTTTATCCTATTTACTTGGCATTGTGACATGAAAATTTGCTGATTTCTCTAAAAAAAGGAAAACTAAACAAAAGAAAAAGATAAATAAAACCCTACCATACTTAACTATTATTAGTGTAAAACTTGTTCTTGCTCCATTCACTGGAGAGGGGGTAGCTCCTCCTCTGTCTGGTTACAGGAAGATAGGCACACAACAACACCATATCTGACATTTAGATGGTCCCAGGTAAAGAAAATTAATGACCTATGTTCAATGCCAGGTAAAATTCCCAAATACTTTTTCTAAGAAACTTTCTAAATAAAAAGTTGGCCAAGGTTTTGTAAGAACCTACTAAATTTACATCTCAGTCCAAATATTGAGGATTTTGCTATAGCCATTCTTGTCTAATTATTAATCACCAAAAACCAAAATACACAAAAATACAGGCATTACAGCATGGCCTTTAAGGATAGACTGGAAAGACAGGCTACCTTGATGCTTAATCCAAATCCTCCTACAGTTTGTCTTCTAATGGTCACCGTTCTTTCCTGAAAGACAGGATTTTGAAAGTGGTTAGCATTTCCTAATACTATACTTACACACCATTTTCCTCCCCTGGGTTCTGTTTCTGCTCCTTAAAAAAGAAATATTTTGTGAAAGCATACAGGCTCTAATTCTTGCAACAAATGGAGTATTTTGTAATTTTCAAATCAAAGGTAAATTTATTTGTCAAGGTAAAAGGGACTGTACTGTTGTTAAACTTCTAAACTCTCAAAAATCAAGTTCCTTTCAATCATTTTTGCAAGTTTTGGAATCTTAGTTTTTAAACCTCTTCTTATTTTCACATTATATATTCTTGTTGTCTAAGGAATGACAAGTTTTGGTTACATAAAAATAACTCAATGTCAAAGGTAAATATTGTCTTTGTCAACCAAGGTCTTATCTCCACTACCAAGTCATCTTGCTTGTGGCAATTTGAGAGCTGAGCTGGGAAGCTGCCATGTCCCAGCACATCAATGATTCATGTGCATGTCTGGGATTGAAACTGTGACTAAACCAGGTTCAAAATGATGGTTTGTTTGGAAAAAGAATGGATTTTACATCTAACTAATAATGACAATGGATTTATCAATTTTCAAAATCAATTCTCTTTTTCCTTCCATGATGGAAACAATAAGTCAATCACTGGTGTATGAAACAAAAATCACAAAGGTCTTCATTCGGAAAAATCCTTTAATTTCCAATAAAAATCAATCTTACTCTGTTTTGGGACAATCATTTCTATGCTTTTATTTATAACCTTGTCCATTTTTTTTTTCTGTAACTTTCTCATCTTTTTGAATCTCCCTCTATCCATAATGGTTTGAGACATTACCCCCTCCCAGTCTTTTGCTCTACCTGGGATAGATGTTGGTTATCTGGTCCCCACAAATGCCCAACATTTTTGCTACACTACCCATCTTCAAGTCTCAATACTGCTCTTTCTTACTCCATGATTTTAGAGGGGCAGTGTGGAACAGATGATATTATTTAAAAAAAAACAAAGAGGAAATCTGGAAAATGTGTGTTTCTGATGGATCTTCCCAAATATTTTAAGATAGCATAAAAACCAGTCACTTTGGCAGTTACAAGATACCTTCATTTGGCCGTGTTTATATTTTATAAATAAAAACAAAATAATGCTTAAAGAATAAGATCACTATACCAGAAATTGAGGTATTTAACTGTTATTTATTTTGAACTAATGAATAAGCCTTTATGGTTGGAGATTGGTGCATATTAAGAAAAAAATATTGGTGCAAATGAGTAGCATTTAATTATATAAATGTTCTTTTTCTTTATCATGTCCTAAGTAATTTGACCTATTTTAAAACTACAGATTTTACTCTTATAACCTATCATCCAATTATGTTTTCAAGCCAACATTAAAGTTACTATACAAATTAAGTTTATAGGTGTATTAAAATTTATGTAAAGTAATATGAAATATAAAACACACTATTCATGTTAGACAATATCATAAACTCAGTACAGAGCCCAATATGAGGCTTCAACTCATGACTCTGAGATCAAAACCTTAGTTGAGATCAGGAGTTGGATGCTTAACAGACTGAGACACCCAGGTGCACCTCTACATTTTTATTCTTAAGCCACTACTATATTACTCTGCATTGGTGGAGTCATAAGAAGGAGAAGATGCAGTGTTTAAGAACTTATATTACAAAATCTATGTAAATAAGCTTACCGGCATGTACAAAAGCAAAAAGTGGACACATGCATTATACACACACAAAATCTCATTTAAAATAAATTAAGCATTTACTGGAAATGTCCTTTTGTTGGACAGGATTAGAGAAATCTGTTAAATTAATTAATTTAATTTAATTTAATTTAATTAATTTAATTTAAAAATTTTCAATTTTTTCTCATTAAATAATTAATTAAAGGAAACCTGTACACTGCAAATAATGGAAATGAAAACAAAGAATCTATCAATGACTCAAATATCCGTAACTTAATATGTTTGGAAACTTAGTTAAGACCTGCAAATCTGTTTTTCAAAATCTGTAAAATGGTGAAAGATAATACATAGTAACAGCTTTATTTTGAGGGTTGATATTTGTGAAGGACCCAAGCATATAGTAGAAACTTAATGAATATTCACACACACACACACACACACACACACACACACACAATCTGTTATTCTAGACAGAAATTCTTACTTAAAGTCACTTGAATATCTGATTAATATTTACCCACTTTTTATTCCAATAATTAAATCACAGAGTAGCTCAAATACTGCAAGACTCAGACTCAGGAATAGGTCAATTAAATGTCTCTCTTTACTCTTAGAAAACAGACAGGCAGGCGACTTTCACAACACTGCCTATCAAACTAAACAGGTTCTTAGATGGCAGAGTTATTTTCTTAATTCCATTTCTGTAAGGAATAAATGCTTGATTCCTTAAAATAAGATCCATCTTTACTTTCTCAAAATAAAGAATTCTGTCTGTCAGAGCAAATGCATTTTATTAGTAAATGACATCACTATCATTTTCTACAACATCTTGTATGGGAATCATTAGTCACAAGGGCAGCTTGGTGACTAAATTCTATTCATCAGCCAAGTGTATGCTGAAACACTGCTTTCCTTTGAGGGAATGGCCAGCATTCCAGGGTTATCAAAGGTCTATGCAATGCCTTTACTTCTTCTTTAGAAGACTGCCTTCCAATCTTTGGTGGAGATATTTAGAACATGTTCCAAATCAAATACAAAATTGCTGATGCAGAGAGGAGTTTGGAGAGACTAAAGAGTCAGCAGTAACTGTGGAAAATCTCAGAGGCAGCACTTATTTTAATATATTTTAAACACATGGGCATACACTCACACACATGCAAACCCCAGCCAGCACCTCTATATACTATTGCTTCATTAGGTTACTTTTAAGAAAATAAGGAGAAACAAGCAAGGTAAATTACTTTTTGTTTTAAAGCCAAAATTTTAAATTTGTCACTGCAGGTAGCAGGAAATATAGAAAGGCAAATACTGTTCCCAGTAGGGCACCTTGCTGATTTCTCCCCAACTGTATGTATGTTTGTTTTAGCTGTACCTTCTCTCCCTTTTCCACCTTTCCACATTTGGTTCTTCCCTCCTGCTTCCCAAAATAATTTTCTTAAAAGGTGATGTAATGAATTGTTTCAGCTGTTCATCTCATAAATCAGAGAATATCAGGAACCTGATCTGAAGTCCTTTCTTTAATCTTCCTATTCCTTATAAATTATAAAGAATGGAGCCCAAGAATAATGTTAGGTTTATAAAAGATATGCTGTACCCCTAAATAATCAGTATTAATGTTATGACAAAAAAGCTTGTTTTAAATACCTAATTTGCTTTATGTAAAAATCTAAATATTATCACCCTGCCCTCTAGAATATTATGTTTGAAATACGCTATGTATACTGTATGAACTAAATGGGTACCAAAATATACATGTTACCAAACACAAAATGTTGCTATTATACCTCTCAAGTATAGAAATGTTTGAGATATGTAAGTGAAAAGAGGAGGAAGAAGTGAGAACAATGCAGAAACTAAAGAGATTATCAAATGGAGAATTGTTTGTATTGATTATGTGGGGTAGAAACAAAGAAGGAATACAAGGAAAGAGGGAATGTCATGAGCTCTTTTTGACAATTCAGGAAGAGTGAATAGACTTGGAAAAGGAATAATAATAAAGACAACGTATTGGAAATCAACCCTGTGCACTGACAGGTCTCATAGCACTTATGATTATTAAAATACACTGTGACCTTGACTTTTTTCCACTAATTTTTCTGATAGGTGAACCTATGTCTCATTCACAGTCAAATCCCAACAATTTAACATAGGGTCTAAATCAAAATTAGGTATTAATGCATTAAGTGGGGGGAAAAAAGGTTTTTGCAAGATTTTCCCAAGTAATCATCATAATAGTATATGGTATAGGCAATATTTTCCTAATTTGGAATGAGATAACTAAAATACAAAGGAGTAATTGACCAAGATCCAAATCATGATTTAAATGAAAATATCTCTGATTCCCACTGTCTTTTCTATAACAACAGGCTTAGGATGAGATAAAAAGCTGAGATAAAAGAAGCAAAGAAACTGGAAAATCAGGGTACAATGTAATAAAAACAGAGGGAATTGTGAGAAACCAAATGTTTTCCCTCTAAAATCAGGAAAAAGGCAAGGATTCCCCCCTCACCATTCCTATTACATTGTGCTTGGAGTCCCAGCTACTGCCTATGAAGTAACAGGCATACAGATTAGAGAGGAAGAAATGGTTTTGTTTTTATCTATGTAGGAAATACTAAAGAATCAACAAAAATTCCTGGGAATAATAAGTAATTATAGCAAGTTCACTAGGAGATAAGGTTAATATACAAAATCCAATTGCGTTTCTCTATATCAGCCATGAGAAATTAGAATTTGGAAGTAAATTACAATACCAATTATAGTAACCCACTAAAAAGTTTTTATTTGGTATAAATATAACAAAATAAGTAAAAACTTATATATGGAAAACTACAAAACTCAGAAGAAAGAAATCAAAGAAGATCAAAACAAAGAGAGATATTTCATGTTCATGGACTAGAAGACTCAATATTTTTAGGATGTCAGTTCTTCCCAGATAGATCTATAGAATCAATGCAGTTCCAATAAAATCCCAGGAAACTATTTGTGGATGTTAATAAACTGTTTCTAATGTTAATATGGAAGGCCAAAAGACTCATAATATCTACCACAGTATTGAAGTAGAAAAAGAAGTTGGAGGACTCAGGTTACCTGATGTAGGACTTACTATAAAGTTAGAGTAATCAAGACATCATGAAATTTTTGAAGACTAAACATATAGACCATTGGAATAGAATAGAATGACCCAAAACATGATAAAACAAAAACAAATACAATCAACTGATCTTTGACAAAGGGGAAATGATAGTCTTTTCAACAAAAAAAGAAGAAAGAAAGAAAGAAAGAAAAGAAAGAAGGAAAAAAGGAAGGAAGGAAGGAAAAGAAAGAAAGAAATCTAGATATAGATGTCATTCCTTTAATAAAAATTAACACAATATGAATCACAGATCTAAACATAAACACAGGGGCGCCTGGTTGGCTCACTCAGTTGAGCGTTTAACTTCGGCTCAGGTCATGATCTCACGGTTCGTGGGTTCGAGCCCCGCCTCGGGATCTGTGCTGACAGTTCAGATACTGGAACCTGCTTGGGATTCTGTGTCTCCCCCTCTCTCTGCCCCTCCCCCACTCACACTCTGTCTCTCTTGCTCTAAAAAATAAACATTAAAATTTTAAAAATAAACATAAACACAATTATTTTAAAGCTTCTAGAAGAAAACATGAGAAAATATATGCCTTTGTGTTTAGAATGAGTGATACAATACCAAATGCATGATCCATTAAAAAAAAACTTGATGTTAAAATATTTAAAATTAAAAACTTCTACTTTGTAAAGAATACTGTTAAGAAAAAAAGTGACAGACTGGAAGAAAATATTTACATAATGTATTCTGATAAAGGAATTGTTTCCAAAATATATGAAGAACTCAACACTTAGCAAGAAAATAAACAATTAGAAAGTTGCCAAAACATTTGAGCAAAACACCTCATCGAAGAATATATAGATGGCAAGTAACCATATGAAAAGATGCTCAACATCACTTGTTATTAGGAAATTGCAGATTAAAACAATGATGGAGTGCCTGGGTGGCTCAGTCCATTGAGTGTCCAACTCTTGATTTCGGCTCTGGTCATTATCTCATGCTCATGACGTCAAGTCCCATGTCAGGCTCCACTCTCAGCAGGGATTCTCTCTCTCCCTCTTTCTCTGTCCCTCCCGCCCACTCATGCTCTGTCTCTCAAAGTAAATAAACTTTAAAGAATGAGATAACATTATACATCTATGAGAATGGCTAAAATTCCAAAACAGTGACAATATGAAGTGAGATATATTATCATAAGAATTGTCACTCCTTGCTGGTGGGAATTCAAATGACAGTTCAGTAGTTTCTGACGAAGCTAAACAGTCTGAGCAGATGACATAGGAATTGCACTCCTACATATTTACTCAACTAATTTTAACATTTGTGTTTACCCAAAGCCTGCGTGAAAATATGTATAGCAGCTTTATTCATAATTGCCAAAAACTGAAAATAACCAAGATGTTCTCCATCCATAGAATGGATAAATAGACAAACAAAACTGTGGTACATCTACACAATGAAATATTATTCAATAATAGGAAGAAATATACTGTCTAGCTTCAGAAAGACATGGAGAAACCACAAATGTATATTACTAAGTAAAAGAAGTCAGTCTCAAAAGGATATATACTCTGCTTCCGTTTATATTAAGTCCCAAAAAGGGGAAACTATACAGATAATGAAAATATCAGGTTGCCAGGGATTCAGGGAGAAGGAGGAAGTGTTGAATAAGTGAAGCACAGGGGATTTATAGGATAATGAAACTATTCTTTTTGATATTACAATAATGGGGTACGTGATGTTATGCTTTAGTCAAAACACATGGAACATTAGAGAACAAAGAGTGCATCTTAACATCTATATGTTTAAAAGAGTCATTTAGGAAGTTAGAGGATCCAAAGAGGGAAAGCAGCTATGACAAAACAATCTCAAATTGCATTACAAATGTATGTAACCATTTCCTTGAAAGGACTAGGGGGAAAATGTACTGACCTAAGTAACTTTGGAAATGAATGGTGTCTGTAAGACATATGCTAGACTAAAGACAAAAGGAACTGCACATGGCAATGTATTCTTGATGATAAAATTGTTTCACATGAAGGTATGGCTAATAATTCTGATATTGCTATACATATACATTGAAATTAAAGAATTAAGTAAGCAGATTGTGGAGGGAATAAACCAGTTTCTCACTGTTGGAGTGGGATTTTATAGCAAGAGAAGAAAGCTAAAACAGTCCATGCGGGAATGGAAGATGGTTAAAGATAGCAGTATTAACTCTTGCTGGGTGTAATGCAGATACAGATGGTTACATACAGAAATATTTTTAGATATATGAATACATACAGGTTATTTTGTTCTTTTAAAAATAGTTTTACAGAGACACAATTCATATACCATAAAACCAACCATTTGGTTGGCATACAATTTGGTGGCCTTTAGTGTATTTACAGCGTTATGCATCCATGACCACAATCAATTTTAAAACATTTGCAATTTTCAAAATGTAACCATATATTCCTCAGTCCTTAAGGCCCATCTCAGCCTTAGGCATCCACTAATTTCTTTCTATTTCTATAGATTTGCCTCCTGTTGACATTTCTTATAAATGGTATCACACACTATGCAGTCCTTTGTATTTGTCTTCTAACCATGATGTTTTCAAGGCTCATCTACATTGTAGTGTGTTTCAATATTTCATTTTTTAATGAAAAAAATGTTAAATTTTTTTGTTAATTTTAATGTTAACATTACAAAAATGTTAATTTGTCAAATAAAATTCTGCTGCATGGGTATACCACGTTTTATTTATCCATTCCTCCACTGATGGACATTTAGGTTGTTTTTACTATTTGGCTGTAATAAATAGTGCTGCTATAAACTTTGATGTGCAAATTTTGTGTGTACATAAGTGTGTGTGTGTGTGTGTGTGTGTGTGTGTTTCTTGCACCTATACCAGGGAGTAAAATTGGGAACTGTCAGACTGTTTTCCAATGCAGCTGTACCGTTTGACATTCTCACAAATAGTGTCTGAGAATTCCAATTTCACGTCTTCACTGACACTTGTCTTTATCTATTTTTATGATTATAACAATCCCAATGGCTATAAAGTTGTATCACATATGGCTCTGATATGAGATACATATGTACTTGACAGCTAGCAATGTTGACCATCTCCTCATTTGCTTATTGGACATTTATGCAAATCTTCTTTGGAAAAATAACTATTTCAATTATTTCAATGTGTCACCATGTTTTACACGTATGTTGTCTTCTAGGAGTTTTATATTTTACCTCTTATATTTAGGTTTTTGATCCATTTTGAGTTAATTTTTGTATATGATATAAGTTCCCAAATACATTATTTTGCATGTGGCCATCTAGTTTTCCAGGTACCATTTGCTGAACAATTTTTCCCCATTGGTCTTTTCAGCCTTAAAAAACCAATTGACTATAAATGTGAAGGTTTATTTCTGGACTCTCAATTCTATTTCAAAGACGATGACTATCCATATGCCATATGTGGACATATCTCACACTGTCTAGATTACCATCTCTTTAAAACTGTTAAGTTTTAAAATCAGGAAATGTGAGTGTCTCAACTTTTCAAAATTATTTTGACGTTTCTAAGTCCCTTGCATTTTCAGATAAATCTTAGAACTAGCTTATCTATTTCTGCGAAGAAGTGAGCTTGGATTTTGATAGAGATTGATCTAAAAATCATTGTGGAGACATTAACTATTGTAACACATCATTAAGTCTTCAGGACCATGAAAATTGAATGTCCTTCCATTTATTTAGATCTTTAATTTTTTTCATTTTTTTAGTTTTCAGAATATATATTTTGTACCTCTGCAAATTTATTCCTAAGTGTTTCATTCTTTTTGATTCTATGTTCAATAAATAATGTTATTTAGAATTTAAAACTCCTTTGTTCTAAGGAAGTAGTAGAATTCCTACTGAGAAGACTTAGACATTAAACTCACCTCCTAGATCATTTCACAAAATCTAAGTAGTTAAGGAGAATACACTTTAAAATGTTCATTTTTAGGGATCATATTTAAAGGATGTCTGGTGTATCTTGCTTCCTTGCCTTTAGTTTTACTCCTTGGCAAGCTTCAGAGCTTCCTTCTCTTGCTACACTGATGGTAGAGAAAAAGGAGACTGACATTCCTCTAAGCTTGTTGGCAAATATAATTTGTGGCAGGTCCTTCCTAACTGATTTAAATAGTTATACATGAGAATTGTTTGAAATTTAACTATTTCCTTTTTATTTTTAAAGTTACCATTTGAGACAATTGGGAATTGTACCTTTCCACTTTCATTTTTCCCCACAACATCTACAAAACTGAAATCTTCTGGGGTGCCTCAGTGGTTCACGTCCAGTTGGTTGAGTGTCCAACTCTTGATTTCAGCTCAAGGTCATGATCTCATTTTTCATAAGTTCGAATCTCGCATCAGGATCAATGCTGGCAGTGCAGAGCCTGCATGGGATTTTCTCTCTCACTCTTTCTATATATCTCTCTCTCAAAAAGAAAACAACCTGAAATCTTCCTATCTTTATAGCTTTGTTCTTACAAAATAGCATTTATAATGTAAAAAGACGTACAGTGATGTCAATTAACAAGGTCAGTCAGTGGTGATTCCTCTGGATTGAAATCCAGGCACTGTAAGCTACCTCCTATATGGTCATTCCCTGCTTCATTATGTCTCCTATTTACCAACACTTATTAAGTTTATGACAGCTCTGAGAAGTTCTGTACTAACCAAGCTACTTCCTTTTGTTTAATCTATTATTTCCCTAAGTAAAAATTTGTGATATGATTTCTAATTGATTCAGGCACATATCCACTTAAAAGCCATATGAAACAGAGATTCATTCACTTTTAATCACCTAATAAATTGTGTTTGAATATGTCATTTCCACAAAACTTTTTGGAGGATAATAAAAAGAACATTTGAGTAAGTTACTTGTCCTAGAATATGTTTGAAATAGTATATGAAAATATGTTTGAATATTTATATAACCATTGTTTCATTTATAATGTTTTCAATAGTCTAGTTTTCAAAGAAATGGATTTATATATTTGTAAATTATGATATTAATAATAATAATTATAATTACAATTTTGTGGTATTTAGTATTAGTGAAATTAGCTTATAATTTTATATTATTATTAAATAATTTGTAATAGTTGCCTTTGTCATCATGTTGATTTAGAGGGACATTATAGGGGGCAGGGGCCAAGGTAGCGGAACAGCATGGAAGGTTTTTTGCATTTCTCATCTCTGAAATGCAACCACATCCACATTAAACCATCCTGCACACCTAAAAAACTGACTTGAGGATTAACACAAAAATCTGTACAACCTGATCCACAGAAATTGGCAGGTACATGGAGTGGAGAGGTGAACTGAGGGAGAGAGAAGCTGCAGAGGACAGTTTTTGCTTGTGGAGAGAGGACAGAAATGGGGGAGAGTACGGGAAAAGCACCCCCTCTCAAAGATGCTGGAGAGAAAGAGGAAGGGTAGAAACGGTCGCAAGGGACTGAACAAAAAAAGAAGAAAGGAGAAAGGAGAAAGAAGAGGGTTTAAATTCCATTAAGACTCTATAAACAGGGAGAGCACAAGGTCTGAAACTCCACAGCTCAATACCTGGTGGTGCTTTGGTGGGAAGGGCGAATACCCAGGAGTAGAGAGCAGAGTCCAAGGGGTCCTCAGGACACATAGGGAGAGGTGGTTCCCCTGCTGGGAGGACATTTGGTAGGGGTGGTGCAGCCTCCCCACAGGCAAAGGTCCCAGTGGACCCCAGTGAATGGCCGAATTCACTGGTGTTGGAGCAAGGACATTAAGGGTGAAGCCTAGGGCCAGATATGTGTTGTGATTTGCCATAATCCCTGAAATGCTGCTGCTACATGATCATGTAAACTTTTTCTGGGGCAAGCTGGCACCCAGTCGCAGTCTCTGGGCATCAGCAGTGGCATGGTCTTGCAAACATTCCTGGGAGTGGACTGGCACCCGGCCATTGTTCAGTGAGACCCTCCCCCAGAGAGTCTGAGTGGGTCAAAGCCACAGTCCCTCAGAAGTGAGGGGCTGATAAACACAGGCACATCTGAGATAAAACTCAGGAGGAAGGTGTCACCTGGTAGCTTAATGGCTTGGTAATAAACAGTGGAAGCAGGGAGTGGATGGAAGCCAGAGAAAAAAGAGGAGTGTTTGATTGCTGGTCAGGAAGAGCACAGAGTTCTGATACTAGAGACTGGCTAGTTGGGTGATGCCATTTTCATTCTTCCCACGCATGGATATACATACCTGCATGTGCCTCAACAAGCCACCCCATTAAGGTAAGCAGTGCTGTCTTGTGAACGAAGTACTAAGCCACACCCAACTGGATCAACTATTCTCTAGAGGAGCACTACAAATCTCTCCACGTGCTTAATTTATGTACTATAAAGTGCTTCGTAGTTTGACTTCTGGGGGAAAATGATGTTTTCAATCATATTTCATTCTGTTCACTGGTACATCTATTCAATTTTTTTTCTTTTTCTTTTCTTATTCTTGAACACAAAAAATATTTTTCCATTTTTATTAAAAAGACTTTAATGTTTTATTATATTTTACTTCTTTGTAAATTTTTTAAATTCGATTTTACTTCCATCATTTCATTTTATTCTATTTTATTGTATTTATTTTTTAAAATTTTCAAATGTTTTCCTTTTTTTCTTTTCTTATTTTTCCTAAATTCTCTAATCATCAAGCTTCTTTCAAACCAAAACACACCTAGGATCTAGCAGCCTTTGTTTTATTTTTTGTGTTGTTTTTAATTTTTAAAGTTTTATTATTTTTTTTACTTTATTGATTCCTTTTCTTCCTTCAAAATGATGAAATTAAGGAATTCACTGTAAATGAAAGAACAGGAAGAAATGACAACCAAGGACTTAATCAACACTGATACAATCAAGATGTCTACCAGAATTTAGAATCATGATAATAAATATACTAGCTGGGGTGGAAAACAGATTAGACTCCTTTTCTGTGAAGATTAAAGAAGTAAAAGATAGTCAGGATGAAATAAAAAAGCTAGAACTGTGCTGTAATCTCAAATGATGTGCCAAAGTGGCAAGGATGAATGAAGTAGAACAGCAAATCAATGATATATAAGACAAAGTTATGGAGAATAATGAGGCAGACAAAAAGAGGGAGACTAAGGCAAAAGAGCACAATATAAGAATTAGAGAACTCAATTCTCTAAAAAGGAATAACATCAGAATCATAGGGTTCCCAGAGATGAAGAAAGAGAAAAGGGGGTAAAAGGTTTATGTGAACAAATCATAGCAGAAAACTTTCCTAACCTGGGGAAAGACACAGACATCAAAATCCAGGAAGCACTCCCATTAGATTCAACAAAAACTGACCATCAACAAGGTATATCATAGTCAAATTCACAAAATACTCAGGCAAGGAAAGAATCTTGAAAGCAGCAATAGAAAAAAAGTCCTTAACCTACAAAGGAAGACAGATCAGGTTTGCAGCAGACCTATCCACAAAACTTGGCAGGCCAGAAAGGAGTGGCAAGATATATTCAATGTGCTGAGTCAGAAAAATACGCAGCCAAGAATTCTTTATCCAGCAAGGCTGTCATTCAAAATACAAGGAGAGATTAAAAGTTTCCCAGGCAAACAAAAACTGAAAGAGTTCATGACCACTAAACCAGCCCTGCAAGGAATTTTAAGGAAGACTCTCTGAGGGGAGAAAAGATGAAAAACAAAAACAAAAACAAAAATACCAAAAGCAACAAAGACTAGAGAGGACCAGAGACCACCACCAGAAACTCCAACACTACAGACAACATAATGGCAATATATCCATATCTTTCAGTACTCACTCTAAACGTCAATGGACTAAATGCTCCAATCGAAGACAGAGGGTAACACAATGGATAAGAAAACAAGATCCATCTATATGCTGTTTACAAGGGACAAATTTTAAACTAAAGGCACCTTCAGATTGAAAGTAAGGGGATGGAGAACAATGTATCATGCTAATGGTCGCCAAAAGAAAGCCCGAGTACCATACTTATAGCAGAAAATCTAGATTTTAAAATAATGACTGTAACAAAGGATGAAGAAGGGCATTATATCATAATTAAGGGGTCTATCCACCAAGAAGATCTATAAATTGTAAACATTTATGCTCCAAACATGAAGCACCCAAATACATAAGCCAATTAATCACAAATGTAAAGAAACTCATTGATAATAATACCATAATAGTAGGAGACCTTAACACCCAGATCATCTAAACAGAAAACCAACAAGGAAACAATGGCTTTGAATTACACACTAGACCGGATGGACTTAACAGATATATTCAGGACATTTGATCCTACAGCAGCAGAATACACATTTTCTCCAGTGCACATGGAACTTTCTACAGATTAGATCACATACTGGGACACAAATCTCTCAACAAGTACAAAAAGTACATAACAAATCCCTCAACAAGTACAAGAAGATGGACATCATACCGTGCATATTTTTAGACCACAATACTAGGAAACTCAAAATGAACCACAAGAACAATGTTGGAAAGATAACAAATATGTGGAGACTAAACAACATCCTACTACAGAACGAATAGGTAAACCAAGAAGTTAAAGAGGAAATTAAAAAGTACATGAAAGCCAATGAAAATGATAACACCACAGCACAAAACCTCTGGGATGCAGTAAAGGCGTTCATAAGAGGGAAGTATATACTAATCCAAGCCTTCTTAAAAAGGAAGAAAAGGCTCAGATACACAACCTAAGCTTACACCTTAAAGAGCTGGAAAAAGAATAGCAAATAAAACCCAAAACAAGCAGAAGACAGGAAATAATAAAAATTAGAGCAGAAATCACTGCTATCAAAACCAAAACCAAAACCTAAACAAAACAGTAGAACAGATCAATGAAACCAGAGCTGTTTCTTTGAAAGAATTAACAAAACTGATAAACCTCTAGCCAGTTTGATCAAAGTGAAAAACGAAAGGACCCAAATAAATAAAATCAAGAATCAAAGAGGAGAGATCACAACCAACACAGCAGAAATACAAACAATAATAAGAGAATATTATGAGCAATTATACACCAATAAAATGGGCAATCTGGAAGAAATAGACAAATTCCTAGAAACATATAAACTACCTAAACTGAAACAAGAAGAAATAGGAAATTTGAACAGACCTATAGTCAGTAAAGAAATTGAATTAGTAATCAAAAATCTCCCCAAAAAAACAAGAGTCCAGGGCTAGATGGCTTTCCAGGGGAATTCTACCAAACATTTAAAAAAGTTAACACCTATTACTTTGAAGCTGTTCCAAAAAATAGAAATGGAAGGAAATCTGTCAAACTCATTCTATGAAGCCAGCATTACCTTGATTCCAAAACCTGACAAAGACCGCACTAAAAAGGAGAACTATAGACGAATTTCCCTGATGAACAGGTATGCAAAAATCCTAAACAAGTTAGTAGCTAACTGGATCGAAAAATATTTAAAGAATTATTCACCACGACCAAGTGGAATTTATACCTGGGATGCAGGGCTGGTTCAATATCCACAAAATAATCAATGCGATATATCACATCAATAAAAGAAAGGACAAAACCATATGATCCTCTCAATAGATGCAGAGAAAGCATCTGACAAATACAGCATCCTTTCTTGATATAAAAACCCTCAAGATATATGGAAACTAACCTGACAATAAACTATAAAGAAAAAAAAAAACCCTCAAGAAAGTAGGGATAGAAGGATCATACCTCAAGATCATAAAAGCCATATATGAAAAACTCACCGCTAATATCATCCTTAATGGGGAAAAACTGACAGCTTTCCCCCTAAGGTCAGGAACAACACAGGGATGTCAATTCTCACCACTGTTATTCAACATAGTATTGGAAGTCTGAGCCTCAGCAATCAGACAACACAAAGGAATAAAATACATCCAAATCAGCCAGGAGGAGGTCAAACTTTCACTATTCACAGATGACCTGATAGTTTATGTGGAAAACCTAAAAGATTTCACACACACACACACACACACACACACAAATGCTAGAACTAATCCATGAATTCAGCAATGTCACAGGATATAAAACCTAATGCACAGAAATCAGTTGCATTCCTATACACCACTAATGAAGGAACAGCTAGAGAAGTCAAGGAATCGATCCCATTTACAATTGCACCAAAAACCATAAAATCCCTAGGAATAAACCTAACCAAAGAGGTAAATGGAAATTATAGTAAAATTAATTACTGATTTTGATTTTTGCTTTTAGTGAGATCCTTATTCTGGGTACGTTTACACACACACACACACACACACACACACACACACACACACAATCCTTGTTCTTTCAGTTGAGAGGGCCTAGAAGAAACAATAAGTTGTAATACTGTTTTTTCTTTTTTTTTTTTTCATGCTGGTCTTGACCCAGTTTGAGGCACTGGCTAGAAGTAGAAAGTTCCTCTATGGAATACCAGAGCAAGTCTCCACCCAACCACCTCCCTTACCTCACTCTCACACCCTGGGTCACTATCCATCCGCCCTACTCACCCAGTACCAGGCAGCAGAGAACTAAGAACCAAACAACTATGAACTGCCTATGCCTCACAGTCTGCTGCAGTTATTCAAACTAGCCAATTCTAAACCTGCTCATCTTTCCTTACCACAATAAAGGTCATTGCCCATGTTCTCATTTTTTCCTTTGTCTGGTAACCAACGCTCATGGCATACTGCATTCTCCCCAGGGAACTGTAAATACGTATAGCAAACTATGAATCTCTTTCAAGTTTCTTTCTTGATCTACTCCGCACCTTACCACACCTCACCCAAGGCAATGTGATTAAAACAATTGGTGCAATGAACAGGGTGGTTTGTCCCTAGACTTGACAGAGATCCTGCAAACTGTCCTTGGCTTGCTAATTACATTTGTGCAAAAGCAGACTCAGCCTGGGAGGCACTGCTGTCTGGTGCACCTGCACTCTGGCCACTGCACTGTGTGCTGTTTATTTTGGGATTTGTCATCACTTGCAACCCTAAATTGTGCAACTCGTAACATAAGCTTTCCCTGAGGTTCCACTGCCTAAGACAAGCTAAGCAACCTCATGCTAGTACCTAAGCTAAGGGGCAGTAGGGAACTTCTGCATTATTGCTTACCTGGATCTGTCACTCTCAGTCCCTAGGCGGGTCATCAGGACATACATCATGCAGACCAGTGGTCAGAATCTTGTGATATTTATCTCCCTGCCCCTTAAGACAACAGAAG
Organism: Cryptoprocta ferox; assembly: GCA_028646485.1. Classification (NCBI taxonomy): domain Eukaryota; kingdom Metazoa; phylum Chordata; class Mammalia; order Carnivora; family Eupleridae; genus Cryptoprocta; species Cryptoprocta ferox. The sequence goes on from CM053569.1 coordinate 74,992,550, forward strand.
AGGTCTCCAAGTTCTTGGATAAATGTAAAACTCCAAGTCAATGTACCTGGGCACTACTTAGTGCCAACTGGTTTATCAACAAATTAAGAGCTTGTTTTAAGATCAAAACGCTAGTAGTCCTACCTAGAACCAGAGCCACTATTGCTCTCCTGGATGCCAACCCCGACGCTTTCAAGGTCAACTGAGAAACCCTGGAATGAGACACAGGCAAACATCGCCATTCAGGACCACTGGAGTTTATTCTATAAACATCCAAAGAGTAAAAACAGTTGGGGACAAACAGGAGAAAACAGAAACTAAAATTTTTAGCTACCTGGAGATATATGCCATTCTCAAAGATTTTGTTCAAAAAGACAATGGAAGGGACTGATACTTCACACCAGGTGGCTACTGCACTGTTCCAAGTTCAGGCTGCTATGGCTCTCTGTGTGTAACTGCAACCCCTGGGAGGTGGGGTGGGAAGCCTTAGAACAAGAAATGCCTCTTTCCCTCTCTTCTTTTCCTATAATCACCTAGAAGACCTACACTATGAATTCTCATATATAGAAAGTAAGAACCACAGCTTTAAGTGGCTTGAAGCCCAGGACAAAAAAAACAAGAAGAAAAATATTAAAACACCTTGATACAAGGGAAGAAAAAAGTAAATAAACTATGTATAGTAAAACCTTGGTTGGCAAGCATAATTCCTTCTGGAAATATACTTGTAATCCACAGTACTTGTATACCAAAGCAACCTTCAAGAACCGCTGGCTCAGTTGTGATCATGTGATGTTCAGTGTCACGTACTAATCATATTGCAAGACATCACTCGTTGATCAAGTTAAAATTTATTAGAAATGTTTGCTTGTCTTGTAGAACTCTTGCAGAACAAGTTTCTTGCAATCCAAGGTTTACTGTATATTATAGAATTATACAATATATGTAATATATATGATATATATATTAAAAAGTAAATAATTTGACCCAATTGGATATCCAAAATTACTAAAATAACTTAACAAAAATATGTAAATAAAATAAAAAGAGCGTAGGTTGGTTTTTGTGTCTCTACAACATATGTTCTAAATTAACATTAGCATTGTTAAAAGTCACTAATCGATAAAGCTGTGTTAACTTAATCAACACTTGAGCTCAAATTATAATAGAAATATGCTATCCCCTATAATCTTGGGAGAGGAACTAAATACAGAGTAGAATAAAAATAGATGTGCCTCACTTGAACTGTATGTAACCTTGCCTAAATTTCCCATAGTGATAGGACTTGTTGCCCTAAAATATTCCATAGTGTGCAAACTGTGACATAATGAATAATAAATTAAATGAAATCTTTGGCACTTATAAATTGGCTTTGTAAAATGGGATCTCACAGTCCCCAAATTAACAGAGGTAATATGGCCCAATAAATGTTAAAATGGGGCCTTCAAGGATTAAACCTTGTTATATAAGAGCTAATTAATAAAGGAGTGACTATCCATACTGCTTCTCCATTTGACAGCTCAATTTTACCTGTTGTTAAACTTGGAAAAACTAAATGGCTTCTCATGGAGAGGAGGGGTCACTGCACCTTAAATGCTGTGGTCCGTTAGGTCTCCCATACCCAATAACCAATATTATGAAAATTATTGACTTCATCCAGTTTTGCTATTATATTTTGCTAGTATAGATTTGGCTAATATGTTCTTTTTTAAAAATATGATTTTTGTCAAATTGGTTTCCATACAACACCCAGTGCTCATCCCAACAAGTCCCCTTCTCAATGCCCATCACCCACTTTCTCCTCTCCCCCACCCCCATCAACCCTCCAGTTTGTTCTCAGTATTTAAGAGTCTCTTATGGTTTGCCTCCCTCCCTCTCTGTAACTATTTTTCTCATTTCCCTCCCCCATGGTCTTCTGTTAAGTTTCTCAAGATCCACATATGAGTGAAAACATATGGTATCTTTCTCTGCCTGACTTATTTCACTTAGTATAATACCCTCCAGTTCCATCCACGTTGCTAAAGATGGCCAGATTTCATTCTTTCTTATTGCCAGTTGGCTAATATGTTCTGATCAGTACCTGCTTCAACAGCCTCTCAGCCGACACCATATACCTTTCTGTGTGTGTCATACCACAAGGCACCTCAGCAGCTTTATCATGGCACACAGTCTTTGCAGACAGGATCTTCACTGCATCCAACTTTCTCCAGGAATGCAGGCATGACATTCCATTGATGACATCTTCCTCCACAGAGGTAAGTGTGACACTCATTAAAGACACACAAATCCAATATATTTTAGTCCTTTTTGAGTTCTGGTAGCAATATATTCCTCATTTACAAATTTTACTTAACCTTACTGGTATTGCTACTTATAAAGCAGCCCATCCTAAAGGGGGCTCCTCCAACAAAGGGTTCTCAGATCTGTCCAAAATAAAATCAGCAAGCCCTCCCAATAGTACCCTTCACTAAAAAAGCTTTGATAGCTTCTTCTCATGCTTTATAGAGCCTCTGGATGATCTATGATGGCCACAAACTTCTCAAGGGCTTCTGATACAAGAAACTGCCCCTCTCAGCCTCACACTGTGCATCATTAAACAACAAATGACTGACTATTAACTGGGCTCTCCTGGAAGCAGAGGATCTCAAAGACTCTAAGCCTATGGCCCTCTGCACTCAGCTGCTCATTATGCTTTGTGTCATGGAAACAGTCCCCCCAAGCTCAGCACGGCTACTGAGGCCTCCTTAAGACATGATAAAACCAAATCTTGGATCTCTACCATATTCTACCTGCAAAAAGGAGTAGCCTGCCCTGTCCTCAGTCCTTTGTCAGATGTCATGATGCTCAAGGAGGTCAGCCTTCTCCTAGACCTCTTGGCTACCTGGGGAGCATCCTAAGATTAAGCAAACATCAGTAAGAGTTCTTAGACTATAGTAACGAAAATGCCATCTTCATTAATCATAAAGCTCAGTGGAATGTTGCTGGTTTCTATTCTTTAATCAAGATGACCCTAATAAAATACAGGAACCAGGGGCCAACACAACTGGCCAAATTTCAAGTGGTCAACCCATTAACCTCTTGGGGAGAGGAAAAAGAGGCCCATCCACTCCCCAGTGACTTACCTTGTTCACCCTGTTGTATTCTGGGGAGAGCGATGTGAAGGAAAGTCACTAAGGTATTTCACTATTCATCCTACCATTTCTACCTCCTTCATTTTCAGTGTGATGTCCCACTATGTCCTTACCTGGGCCATATTCCCTGAGCCTCTGGTTCACCCTGTCCAAAAGCAAATGTCATCTCTACTTACTGTTGGGACCAAACTGGGAAACAAGGAGCTGTGACCTAATAAAACGGAGCCAGTTATTTAAAAACTCACACAGACCTTCAATCAGTTTCTGTCTTTTAGCCCTTCCCTGCAATCGGGACTACATAGGAATTTCAGACTTTGAATTCTTGAACTTTTTTGCCACTTGTAGTTAGTATTTGACTACTTCACATTTTCTATGTTCGCCCTTCCAGCCCCATTTCAGGCACTGAGATCTTAGCTTTCTCTAATCTATTGTCAATTGTCTCTCACCCCACCGAATTGTTGTCAACTTCCATCTGGAATTTCTTTTCATTTTTATCTGCTTTATTTAGAAGTAATTTACAGATTAGTTCAAAAGGGAGTGCTTTGCCGGCTCACTGATAGAGCATGTGACTTTTGATCTCAAGGTCATGAGTTTAAGCCCTATATTGGGCTACTTAATTAGATTTGCTCAAAGTGAAGTCTTCATGTGCTGAGCCTTACTTAACTGATTTTTACATAGGACACCCTTTTTTCATAGTTGAACTATAAAAACTGCCTCTGTGAGATGGCATTTTTCTGCTGTGCTTTTGGATGAAGAGGTTTGCAAGAACATATGTGGAAGGGAAAAAGAAATAACCCTGAATTCAACATTAAAAGTTTTATGGGAATGTTAAGGGCAAAAGTATTATGAAAGTCAAACTTTTGGAAAAAGATAATGAAAGGATAATTATTCAATATAGTTAAAATACAGAATTCAAACCAAGACAGATGAGAGATCCTTATTTTTTTTTTTAGTTTTACAGTGCTAAATTTTCAAATCCTTGATATATGGCTGCCATATACTAGACACTGCTTTATCTGTTATAACCACGAAAGAGAACAAAGCATCAAAAATCCCCGCCTGTTAGGTGTTCACATTCTAATTGGGAGGGAGCTTAAGGGCAATACATGCTTTGTAGAAAAATAATGTCAGAGAGATAGAACTTGATACCAATAAAGCACATGAATAAAAGATGTGTCTTTGAGATGATGACATTTGAGCACAAGTGATTTTGGTGAGAAGGTAATAAGTGACAAGACACCCAGATAAAGGGTATCCCAGGCATGAAGGGCCAACAAGTGCAAAAGTCCTATGATGCAATTTCCTGGGTACACCCAGGGAGTATCAGGTTTACTCAGATGATCATGTCATCAGAAAACAAAGGGCACAGGTTTCTTTCTTTTGATCTGTATGCCTTTAATTCCTTTTTTAATGCCTTTCTGCATGGGCTCAAACCTCCAGCATTGCATAGAATAGCAGTGCTGTGCGCAGACATCTTCCGCCTTATTCACAAACTTAGGGGGAAAGCATGTAATCTCCCAGTATTAAGTATGGCATTAACTATAAATGTGTGTAGAAAACTGCATAAGTTCCTGTCTATTCCTGGTTTTCTGAGAAACCAGGAATTCATCATGAATTGAGTTCATTAATTGGTGTTTGGTTATTGAATTGGCTTTGTATCCCTAGAATAAACCCAACTTGATCATGGTATATAATTCGTTTTATATATATTGTTGAATTGTATTTGCTAATATTTCAAGAATTTTTGTTTCTATATTTATGAAGGATATTGATCCATTGTTTTCATTTTTGTACTGTGTTTATCTGGTTTTGGTATCAGAATAGCAAGTTGGGAAAATGAAATGCTATCTATTGCCTCTGCTTCTCTTTTCTGAAGGAGATCTTATAGAATTTTTATTAGTTATTCATTGGTAGAGTTCTCCAACAAACCACCTAAGCCCTGAGATTCCTTTAATGAGATTCTTTCATTACAAATTCTATTTCCTTAATTACCAAATAATCAGTTTCACATAGGCTATGTTTTATGAAGAATTAGCCAACTTCATCTAATTTGTTACACTTGTGTGTAGCGTTGTTCATAGTACAGGCAGACTTGTTTTACTGTGCTTCATATTATTGCACTTCACAGACACTGTTGTTTTTTTTTAATAATTTGAAGGTCTGTGGCAACCCTTCATCAACAAGTCAGCAGGCACCATTTGCTCACTCATGTCTCTGTGTCACATTTTGGTAATTCTCACAATATTTCAAACTTTTTCTTTATTATTATGTTTGTTGTGATCTGTGATCACAATCTTTTTTTAAAAAAATTGTAATGTTTATTTCTGAGAGAGAGAGAGAGACTGAGTGCAAGCAGGGGAGGGGCAGAGAGAGAAGGAGACACAGAATCTGAAACAAGTTCCAGGCTCTGAGCTGTCAGAACAGATCTCAACGTGGGGCTCAAACTCATGAACAGTGAGATCATGACCTAAGCTGAAGTCGGACACTCAACTGACTGAGCCACCCAGGAGTCCCTGTGATCAAAATCTTTGATGTTAACTATTGCAATTATTTTGGGGCACCACATTCCATGCTTATATAAAAGAGTAAATTTAATCAATGAATATTGTATGTATTCTAACTGCTCCACCAGCTAGCGGTTCCTCCATCTCTCTCCCTCTCTTGGGGTTTTTCTATTTCCTGAGATACAACAATATTGAAATTAAACCAATTAATAACCTTACAATGGGCTCTCAGTATTCAAGTGAAAGTAAGAGTTGCATGTCTCTCAACTTAAATCAAAAGCTTGAAACAATTATGCTTAGTAAGGAAGTCGTGTTGAAAGCCAACATAGGCCAAAATCCAGGTCTTTTGCATCAGTTAGCCAAGTCATGAATGCAAAGGAAAAGTTCTTGAAGGAAATTAGAGCTGCCATTCCAATGAACACACAATGATAATAAAGTGAAACAACATTATTGCTGACATGGAAAAAGTTTTAGGGATCTAGATAGAAGATCAAACCAGCCACAAGATTCCCAGAGCAAGACACTACCTCTCTTCAATTCTATGAAGTGAGAGAGGGGAGGAAGCTTGTTTGAAGAAAAGTTTGAAGTAGAGGTTGGTTTATGGGATATAAAGAAAGAAACCATCTCTATAACATACAATGAAAGATGAAGCAACAAGTGCTGATGTAACAGCTATAGCAAGACATCTAGAGGATCTAGCGAAGCTCATGCATGAAGGTGGCTACACTAAACAACAGATTTTCAATGCAGATTAAACTGCCTTATATTGGATAAAGATGCCATCTAGGATTTTCATAGCTAGAGAGGAGGTGTCAATGCCTGGCTCGGAGACTCAAAGGACAGGCTGACTCTTTTTTTTAAGGTCTAATGCAACCAGTGACTTTAAGTTGAAGCAAATGCTCATGTATCATTCCAAAAACCCTAGGGACCTTCGTAATTATGCTAAACCTACTCTGTGTTCTAGAAATGGAGCAACAAAGCCTAGATGACAGCACATCTGTTTGCAACGTGGTTTGATGAATGTTTTAAGCCCACTGTTGTGACCTATTGATTAGAAAAAATAGATTCCTTTTAAAATATTACTGTGCATTAACCAACCGATGTGGGGATCTTGTGCCCTCCTGGCTGGACCTAAAATATTACTGTTTGTTGACAATGTACTTGGTCAGCCATGAGCTCTGATGGAAAACAATTGTGATTAATATTGTTTTCATGTCTGCTAACACAACACCTATTCTGCAGCCCATGGCTCAAGGGGTCATTTAGACTTTCAAGGCTTATTATTTAATAAATATATTTTCGTAATGCTATAATAGCCATAGATGGTGATTCATCTGATGGATCTGGGAAAAGTAAATTGAAAGCCTCTGGAAAGGATTCACCATTCCGGACACCACTAAGAACATTTGTTATTCATAAGAAGAGGTCAAAATATCAACACTAACAAGAGTTTGGAAGTTGATTCCAACCTTCCTGGATGACTTGGAGGGGGTTCAAGGCTTCAGTGGGGGATGTAACAGCAGATGTGGTAGAAATAGCAAGAGAACTAGAATTACAAGCGGAGCCCAAAGCTGTGACTGAATAGTTGCAATCTCATGATAAAACCTGAAGAGATGAAGAGTAGCTTCTTAGCGCTGAGCAAAGAAAATAGTTTCTTGAAATAGAGTCTACTCCTGGTGAAGATGCCGTGAAGATTGTTGAAATGACACAAGATTTGGAATATTATATAAACTTAGTTGATAAAGAAGTGGCAGGGATGAGAAATGCGACTCCCATTTGAAAAGAAGTTCTACTGTGGGTAAAATGCTATGGAACAGCAGCACATGCTATTGAGAACACATGCATGAAAGAAAGAGTTCATTGATGTGGCAAACTTCATTGTTGTCTTACTTAAAGAAGTTGCCACAGCCACCCAACCTTGAGCATCCACCATTCTGATCACTTGGCATCAACATTAAGGCAAGAACTTCCACCAGTCAAAAGATTATTACTTGCTGAAAGTTTAAATGATGGTTAGCATTTTTAAGCAATAAAGCATTTTTTTAAATTGTGGTATGTACATTGTTTTTTAAGAGAGGATACTACAACACACATAAGACACTACAGTATAGTGTAAACATATCTTTTGTATGCACCAGAAAACCAAACAATTTGATTTCACTAGCTTCACTGTGATATTCACTTTATTGTGTTGGTCTGGAAATGAATCTGTATCTTCAGTCTATTTTCTTTGTCAGTGTCACTGTGGGGACTTGTAAATTTTACTGATCTTTTCCAAGAATGAGGTTTTTGTTATATTTTTGTTTTATTTATTTCCTCTCCTGATTTTTCATCTATTGATTTCTATCTGTTCTTATTTCATTGATTTCTGCTCTCATCTTCATTATTTCCTTCATCCTACTTGCTTTTTATTTATTTTGCTCTTGTTCTCTAGGACCTCCTTGTGAAAGCTTAGATTACTGACTGAGACATAATGTAATGTACTGACATGCATAATGTAATGCATCTAATGGTATTTCCCTCTCAGTACTACTTTTGCTGAACCCCACACTAATTGATATGCTATATTTTCATTCAATTTAATGTATTTTTAAATTCCTCTTGAGACATATTATTTAACTTATTATTGTTTAGAATTGCATTGATTAGTTTCCAAGTTTTTGAAAATTACCTTCTTTCTTTTTTGATTTCTAGTTTGATTCAATGATAGTCCAAGAACACACACACTTTGTATTTCAATTCGTTTAAATTTCTGGATGTGTGTTTTACGGCTCACAGTGTGTTCTGTCTTGATAAATGCTCTCTGTTAATGCTCTAAACACTTACATAATCTGTTAAATGTTCTTTAAATGTTCATTAGAGCTGGTTGGTTGCTGGTATTATTGAATTCAAATTTATTGTTATATTGGCCTATCAGTTTTTGAGAGAGGATGTCAAAGTCTCCAAATATAATTGTGGATTTCTCTACTTCTTTTTTCATTTCTATCACTCTTTGATTCATGTATTATGCACTTCTGATATTTGGTTCATACACATTAAAGATCAGTATGTATTTTTGATAAATGTATTCTTCTATCATTATGTAATATATTCCTCTGCTCCTGATGATTTTCTTTACTCCGAGGTCCACTTGCTCTGATACTAGTATCTACTTTATCTTAAGTCTGCATTTTCTCAGTTAATGGTTCCATTAATAGTATATCTCTGTACCTTTATTCATAATTTTATTTTCAACTGATTTATATCATTTTACTTGGTATAAGTCTTATAGAGAGCATAGTGTGCATTTACCTTTTTAAAAGTTTTTAATGTTTATTTAATTTTGAGAGAGAGAGAGAGAAAGAGACAGAACATGAGTGGGGGAGGGGCAGAGAGAGAGGGAGACACAGAATCCAAAGACAGGCTTCAGGCTCTGCACTGTCAGCACAGAACGATGCAGGGCTGGAACCCACGAACCCATGAACCGCGAGATCATGACCCGAGCTGAGGTTGGATACTTAAGTGACTGAGCCCCCAGGTGCCCCAATTTACTTTTTTAAAAATTCACACTTCTAATCTCTGCCTTTTAATTTATGAGTTTGGACAATAAAGTAAAATTACATTTAATTTAATCTAATACTTGATATGTTAATTCTGGCATTCTATTTTATTTTGTTTTGTCTCTGTTCTCTCTGTTCTCCTGTTCTCTTTGTTCTTTGTTTCTCCCCTCCCTTTTACTGCTTTACTGTAGATAATTGGATTTTTTTAGAATTACATTTTGACTTATCTTCAGTGCTTTTTATAAAAATGTTTATTTTGAGAGAGAGAGAGAAGCACATGCATGAGTGGGGAAGGGGCAGAAAAGGAGAGAGAGAGAGGATCTGAAACGGGTTCTGTATTGACAGAGAACCGAATGCAGGGCTCGGGTTCACAAACCATGAGATCGTGACCTGAGCTGAAGTTGGACGCTTCACAGACTGAGCCACCCAAGCACCTCTATAGTGTTTTGAGTGTGTCTCTGTATAACACATTTGGTGCTTCTACCTTAAGTAGGCAGTGCTTTGTGAAGATGTAATATCATGGTCTTCTGGTGCCAATATTTAACCAGTGCAAAGGAGATGAAGAAAGCCCATCTTCACTTATGTCCCTTTACCTTGCTGTAGTGTAATTGCCTTAAATATGTTGTCAAGGTCCACTGAGAACCACATTAGACAGTGCTACAATCCTTGCTTGGACCTTCATCCATAATTTAGAACTCAACAGGAGGAAAATGTATCGTATTTCCCATATTTTTACTCTTTCCATTGTTCTTTCTTCCTTTGTGATGTTTCAGTTTCTTTCTTCATCATTTACTTTCTGCTTATAAAGTTTGGTTTTTTTAGTCATTCTGTTGAATGTGTCTGCTGGCAACAAATTTTATTAGTTTTTTTATTAGATTTTTTTCTTCTGATATGTCTCAGTTTCCCCTTGATTCCTGATATTTTTGACATATATAGAAATTTGGGTTGACAGTTGCTTCTTTTCAGCCACTGAAAAATATTTTGTCACCTCTTTTTGGGGAAAATATACTGTCATTTGCAATATTGTTTCCCCCCAGTTTCTAAACTGTTAACTTTTTCTTGCTGTTTTTAAGATTTTTTTTTCCTCTTTAGTTTTTAGGATTTGACTATGATATATCTTGCATGGGTTTCTTGGGTTTATCCTTTTAAGATCTGCCACATTTCTTGAATGTATAGATTTATATCTTTTACAAAATTTGGAGGAGTGGGTTTCAGTGAATTTCTTTCAAGCACTCTTTGAGCTCTGAACTCCTTCTCTTTTCCTGGGACCCTGATGAAATAAATGTTAGACTTTTTGTTATAGTGCCGTGAGTCCCACAGTTTTTTTTTTTTTTTTTTTCAGCCCAATTTCTCTCTTTTGTTCAGAAAGGGTAATTTCTATTTTTCTATCTTCAAGTTAATGAATGTTTTTCTCTGTCTTTTCCATTCTGCTCTTGAGCTGGCCCATTGAGTTTTTATTTTAATTGTATTTCCAGTTCTACAAAGCCCATTTTTGCTGAGACTTTCTATTTTCTCATTTTTTTCAATTCTGTTTGTAACATACACAAAGCAATTTTGTGACAGCTACTTTATAATCCTTGTTAGATAATTGTAACATCTATATCATTTCAAGGTTGGCATCTGTTGATTGTCTTTTCTCACCCAAGGTGAGAATTTCCTTGTTACTGCTGGTCATAGGTGTAATTCTAGCTGCTCGCCAGGCCTCCACTGAGAAGACCCTGTCTGGGGGCAGAGGAGTGTCTCATTACTGCTCCCCGAGGGGTCTCAACTGATGCCATAGTGAAGGGGGTCTCATTATCAGTGGGCTAAAGTGAATATCCTGACTTTCCATAAGGCCTCCTTGTGTACCTCTCCAGGGTAGGTACAGACATGTTTTTTAAGCATTAAATTTCTCTGTCTGTGGTACAAAACAATAAAAGAAGTCAGTTTTCCATTAGAAAATGACAATTTTAATAAAAATTTTTCACTAGCAGTTCCATAAATTATATGGGCCTTCTTTGCACAATCCGACATATTTCATTTCATCTGGTTTGTGGGATTCTCCATTTCTAGAACAATCCACATGTTACCCTATCCTTCTCTACTCCCTCTCATTGAAGTCGTACATATTTAATTAAAATACAGTTGTGTGGAAAAAATATAACCTTCATAAATCTATAATCTTTAGAATATCACTAGGTTCTTTTTCACCAGTATCATATTAAGAACACTTTGGCTTGAAACAATAATAATGAAACTCCTTTGCATTTAAAAAGTATTCATTCACTCACAGAACATTTCTTTTGAGGTGACAAGTTTTGTTTTCTAATTTTATATAGAAAGGCTACTGTATAAATTGTTCAAGTTGGTCATCCAGGATAATCATTCAAAATCATAAGCAAAGTGAACTACAGCAAAGAACAAATATCCAGATCAGTGTTTCATGCATTGTTTTAGGAGCCAATTATGACCTCAGATAAGGTTTTGGAACTGAGACAAACATAAGTAAATAGTTAAAAAGCAGAAAGTGAGAAGGAAACCAACTTTAATTTTCACCTCTAGCAGCCTCCAAAGTAAGGCAACCTCATTTAATGCTGCCACAGTGAACTATGGAAATTAAGTGTTCTCTCTTTTTCACTCATGGGAACCAAGATTCAGAGAAGGTAATTAACTCACATAGGTTCACAAAGCTAGCAAATGGTGAGGTTGAGATTACAAACCAGGAGTGTCTGATTTCAAAGCCAATATATTTCCATGAAAAACACAAGCGTGCACTCACACACACACACACACACACACACACACACTCTTAATCTTAGGTCTGGCATGCCTTTGAGTCCGATAGACTAAAATCTTTCTCCAGGACAGCATGCAGAAAACTGATGGATAAAATAAAACAAACAAACAAACAATAATGCCAAAACATAACCAGGGCAATAAGGGAAGAGGGAAAAAATTTCTCAGCTGTTAGAATGATGACAAAGTGTCAGTCTAGGGGTAAGAAGCCTCCACAGAATCAGTGGCCCTGATTGCCTTCACCTGGGCCCTTGACTGCAAGATCCAGGCAAGGAGAGAAATGCCATTGTAACAGTGTACAAGCATGAAAACATTTCTACCACCCAAAGGGTGACAGTGGGAAACTCGTTCATTTTGAATTTGGCTCTGGATGAAAGAATTAAAAACTAATTCTCCTCAAAATTTGTTAATGTTTATTGTTCCATAGGTGGGCTTGAGATGAGGTTCACACTACCTGTGTGGCCTCAAATCTCCATTGTAGAATTTAGCTTAAAGGTATCTCCGGACACCTGGGTAGCTCAGTCAAGCAACCTTCTCCTGATATCGTCTCAGGTCATGATCTCCCATTCATGGGATTGGCCCCCACATCAGGCTCTGCACTGAGCATGAAGCTTGCTTAGGATTATCACTCACCCTTTCTTTCTGCCCCTCCCCCACTTGCTTTCTCTTTCTCTCTCAAAATAAATTAAAAAACATTTTTAATTAAAAAGATACAAGGGCATCTCATTGCTAGCATCCTGGGGAACTTGGCAAAAGCAAATGCAAAATGCAAATTTCGTCTTTGTAACACAATATAGAGCCAAACCCCAAGAAAACCCAGAGTGCCAAAAAACTTGAGCTCACAGAGAAAAATCACAGAAGGAAATAGAGTGCAATGAGTGAGTCAGCAGAATAACAAATCAACAGGCATGAAACAAATAGCATATTATGATCTACAAACACTGCAGGTACTAGAATTCCAGGCAAACCACATAGATAGGATTTTTACTGTGACTAGTAGAACAGGAAGAGATACCAAATGCATGACCATGATATAAAATATTACATGATAAATATAAAAGAGGATAGAATAGAACTTTTAGAAGTGAATAATATCATTACCAGAATCAGAGTTTCAATAAATAGATTAAACAACAGAATAAATCTAACCAGAATGAGCATTAATGAAGAGACAGAAACACTGAATGAGTTACTCTTCATGCTCCAGAGACAAATTGTAAAATATAAGTAAGTAAGAAAATGAAGAATCAAGGGAGATGATCTAACTTCCATCTAAAAACTGTTATTGAAACGAAAGGACAGAGAGATTGGGAAATAGGCAGATTTTTAAAAAAATTGCTGACAGTTCTTCAGAGTTGAAGAAAAGCATAAATCTTCATACTCAAGAGTCCCTATGCAAAGTAAATAAAACTCCTAAGCAAAGCAAATTAAAAGAAATCTTCATAGCTACATCAGAGCAAAAGTGCAGGTCACCGCAGACAGGGATTCCTAAATCCCCAAAGCACTCAGGAAAATGGGACAGATTCTCTACAAAAAAAGTGTAATTAGATAGATGGCAGACTTTCCAAAACCCCAAACTCAACCTCAGAGTTCAGGGATAAAAAATACATCACAATAAAGCAAAAATGTTAACCTTCTTCCAAGACGAAGAAAAAAAAGCACTAAAAAAGTTTATTTATCTCTCTATATCTATATCATCTATATCTATATCTATATACATATATGATCCACATATGAAGTTAAAACAGAGATAGATTTATATCATTTATATGTGGTAAATAAACAAAATTAACAGGATTATAAACACAAAATGAAAATCTCTTTATCTTTATGGGAGGGGGAGAAAGATACCAGTGAGGGGAACACAAAGGATATGAGTATCATTCTACTTTTTAAGCTGATGATGGGCACATAGGTGATCATATCTTTCTTGCATTTCTAATAACAAATGATATTTTATAAAAATTAATTTACATAAATACGATATATATATTTGTATATGAAAGGTTATAAATAAGAACAACATAACTGATAAGCAAATTAAGTATCGTTTTAATAAGCCAATTTCAGTTCCTATTTTTCAAAATTATAGATGTGACCTACATTCTTAGTTCAACTTTGGAAATATTAATCTAGAAGGAGAACAACTTTGGTTTTTTTCTCACTCTATGTATGTACTTGTAACCACCCTCTTTCCCTTGAAGAACAAGTTCAGTATGTTACTTTTCATCTGCTGCTCAAGCTGCTCTGATCTGGCTTCAGACTTTACCACATCTCTGAAACAGTCCTAAGGGGAATAGACTGGGGACAGATTATAATAGTTTGAACAGACTGGCTGTTCTGTTCACCATCTTGAATCAATTAGCTTTCTTTCCCACCTAAAATTTTCTATGACAAAACTCATCCCTTCACTAAAACTCCTATCAAACACTCTTCAGAATAAGTACTTAGTAAATGCAGGGGTTGCTAAGATGATTAAAAGAAACTCCCTGCCCTCCAGGCTCATAACGTTTGGGGGACAGCAAATACGTCAACAGAGAACTGCAATAAATGTTATAATTAGGCATAAAGAGACATATAAGTAGGTCCAGTGGAAACTCCAATCATCTCCAAGTGTGTGAAGTCCATTCCGGCCTTGCTTGTTTGCTCTGTACTCCACACCCATGTATCATTCCCTGAGGCCGGTTCTAGTGGGGTTTTTATGTGCAATTTGTGCTGAGTGTGCTTCAAATTCAACTTGTATCTTACTCCTCTTTGAAATCTGACATGTCTTCTCACATTCCTCCCTTCATTCATGGCAACACAACCCACCAAGCTACTTTTCCTATGAGTTTGCACCTCATCTTAAATCCTGCCCCACTTCATCCCATAAGCAGCATGTCCCATGACTCACAATTATTGCCTCCTGCATGCCTTTTCATACTTTGGTAATTTTGGACAATTTTTCCCCTTTGATTACAAGTTCTGCTCTACACACGTATCTTGCAACATCCTGCCTCATATTTAAGGCATGTTTCCTTAGTTACATTCTTTGGGAGCAGCCCCTAAGTTAGACCTCTTCCTCTGCTATAATCATATCTGTACATATCTACATTGTGTCATGTTTCCTCTTCATGAAGATATCATTTTTTAGCGCTCATTCTGTGCCATGGACTGTATTGCCTGGGTTACATGCATTAGCTTATTTAATCTTCACATTACTCAATGGAGTAGTTACTTTATCCTCATTTGAGTGATTTAAATGTGCGGAAATGAGGTAAATCTTACTTGCCTCAGTTATGTATAAGAAAACTGAAATAATCAAACCAGGAAGTGGAAAAATCTTGCCTAAAGCTAATCTCAATCCATCATCCCATGCTTTGTCTGTTTATATGGATACCCAAACATTGAGCATGTGAAGCTCATTGAAGACTTGGAACAGATTATCTACAGTTTAGTCCTTAATACCTATGCTTACAACAACTGATACAGATTATCTGGCCAGAGAATAGATACCTTCTTTTCTATGAAAATATATTATCTTCTTGGATAATTTCAAACGACCAGCTCTGTTCATATAAATAAAAATGCTCTTCATATGAATCAAAAGCATTAAGATTAACAAAAAAATGATATTTCATTATGAGTTATATGAAAATGCTAAACAAAATAATATTTTAAAATACACTATCAGTTGGGGCACCTGGGTGACAGTTGACTCTTGTTTTTATCTGGATCTTGGTTTTGGCTTCTTGGTTTTGGTTTCTTGATTTGAGTTCGGGTCATGATTTCACAGTTATTGAGTTCGAGCCCTGTGTTGGTTGACAGTGCAGAGCCAGTTTGGGATTCTCTCTCTCTCCCTCTCTCTGTCCCTCCCTTGCTTTTGCTCGCTTTTTCTCTCTCTCTCAAAAATAAAAAAACATTAAAAAATAATAAATAAAATATGCTATCAACAAAGGACATACCCAGAGTCCTTTGGTGATTGTAGGCTGATCTAAATTGGGAGATAAACTACATTTCAAACCAAATAAATTAGTAATCTGGATTGGTAAGCAATCTGATTAATGAGCCATGTTTTTTAATGAAGCATAACCTATGCATTATATGTATGCTCAATACATAATAGGATTATACTAATTCAACCTATATTATAGTGATAACTTGTTATTCTGTTTGTTCAAGTATTTGACTCGTATGTTTTAAAAATGTGTTTGTTATTCTTATATACGTATATTTCAGTAATTATGCACACCACTGATATAATATGTTTGAGCATCATTTGGATGTTTCTTACAGACTCAATGGCAATAAATCTATGTATTTAAAGAAATATGCAAAAGGAATATGATAAAGAAATTATATTTTGGTCCTGCAAATGAAATATTAAGGGCTTGTCAATATATTCATTTTATATGTAAGAAGAAAAACATGCTCAAAATGTTTTAAGAGTAAAAAAAAAACTTATGGTACACAATCAATAAGTGCCCTTAAAAACCTACATTTAACAAAGTATTTGAGCATAACATCTATCCTTCATATGAATCATACCCTTAACAATGATTTCATGAGAAAAATTAATTCCACTTATAAAGTGTACTTCTACCAGTGCTATTTTTTTCTTGTGATAACTGCTAACACTCAGTTTTTCCACAATCTCCCACCATACCTGCTCTGTCATGATCAAAGGGGCTGCTAGTAATCACAGGATTCACTGCTACTGTCTGTCACCCACATCACTGTAGTTGTTAGTGATCAATCAGAACTGTTGTCCCCAGTATAGGTGGAGAGACAATGTTTTTATTCAAGTTACAATCCTCTCTTCTGGAGCTGCCGTATCTCCTGAAGCTTAAGCCCTGGGAGATTTACAAACATCGGTGGCCTAGTACTGATTGTTGACTGTTTCATAAAACAAAAGCCCCATAGAGAAGGC
The DNA here is from genome assembly GCA_028646485.1 of Cryptoprocta ferox. NCBI lineage: Eukaryota > Metazoa > Chordata > Mammalia > Carnivora > Eupleridae > Cryptoprocta > Cryptoprocta ferox. The sequence continues at coordinate 75,009,384 of CM053569.1, forward strand.
TTTCCAGCACTGTCATATAAATGTAGCGATCTCTATAACAATAAAAGAAAAAGATGCCCTAGTTTTGAAGGTCAGGCCTTTGTTCTATAATAAAATCATAGCTATTGAAACCATAATTGTCTACCTATAACTATTTTTTAATTTTGAGAAATAGTCATACCCTGCTTTCCTAATCTTACTTGCAATGGTTGCTACCCAAAAAAGAACAGGTCCAAGAGGAGGAGCAGAAACAAATACCCTCTGTTGTTTCATTCATACACATAAAATAAAAATTTAAAGGCATCAGGATTGCAACAATAACTTCTGTCTTAATTTTACTTACCAGTGACCCCTTTTACCTGTAAAACTGACTTGGGAAAATCATGTATTTACTTAGATCAAGTTTTATAGCATGTTCTAATAGGTGATTGTTGGCATTTGAGACTCTTTAAAAGTTTGAAAGATATAATGTGCACCTTATGTGTTTGTGCACATATTCTGATCTCTGTACTGAATGGCTCTTTGCTATGAGAACCAGAAAGAAAAATTATCTGAGGCTACACAAACCGTCTGTCCTAGGTAACCTAATAAGAATCTGTCACCAGTGAGCACACCATCAAGCCTAGCTGCAATTTCTCTCCTGATCAAATTTTCCACAGGTAATGAAGCTCACCCAGCCTGTTCTCATCCTGTCACATAACCTGTGGGAGTTGGCACTAACTCCAAAGCTAAAGGTAGCTGTTAACTTCTCCTAATGTTACCCTTCAGGAAATCAGACTTTCACTAGTGGGATTACTAATTGCATGTTTCTTCTACAAACACAACTAAAGGAAGTTGTTTTGTTTTGTTGATTTTTAATTTTAATGACACCGATTAGAAGTCTACTAAGGTACTGATTACAGTAGTGGCCCCACCTCATCTTACATAAGAGCTTGCTTTACACCATTATCCATAGTCAACTGTGGTCAGAGAGCAAATGATCTTTCTTCTCATGTACCATCAGAAGGTCAATAGCAGCCTAACACTATATCACATGCCTACATCCTTCATCTCACTTCATCTCATCACACAGGCATTTGATCATCTCACATCATCGCAAAAAGAAAGATGAGTACAGTATGAGATATCTTGAGAGAGAATGAGAGAGAAAGAGGAGGCCACATTCACATAACTTTTAATTCAGGTTACACTTATAGTTGTTCTACTTTATTAACAGTTGTTGTTTTTAATTTTTTAAATGTTTTATTATTTATTTTTGAGAGAGAGAGAGAGAGAGAGAGAGAGAGAGAGAGAGGGGCAGAGAGAGAGGGAGACACAGAATTGGAAGTAGGTTCCAGACTCTGAACTGTCAACACAGAGCCTAATGCAGGGCTCGAACTCACAGACTGAGAGATCATGACCTGAGCTGAAGTTGGACCCTTAACTGACTAAGCCACCCAGGTGCCTCTATTAACAGTTGTTATTAATCTCTTACTGTGCTTAATTTATAAATTAAACTTTATCATAGGTATGTATATATAGAAAAAAACACAATTTATATAAGGTTCAGTACCATGTACAGTTCCAGGCATCCACTGGGGTTATTAGAATTTATCGCCCTTGGATGGGGGGGGCTACTCATTATTGATGCTACTTATCTACCTGGTAGTTCTACCTTATCTGGAATTTAATCTCCAAGATTTTCTTCTACTGGCTGCACTTTTGAAACTGGTGTCTTCATGATGAAATATGTAGCCATCTCATATTGATTTTAGCCTAAATGGCCTTCTAAAAATATTTTGTCAATATTTAAAATGAGCGTAGACTAAATTTGATTTTCTTTCAGGGCAACCCTGGAGAGGATGATATCACTAGGTCAACCATAGCCATCTCTCACTTAAGAATGGGAGATCATTCAGAGGTTGACAGGGTCTGAATGATTTCTAAGCACAAGGGAAGATGATTGCTTTCTTTTGTGTTAACTGAAGCTTTCATATATCTATCTGACAACACTATGTATCATTCTGATCAGCAGTCACTGTCCTATCTGCATCTAAAGGTCTTGAGTAATTGCTGTTGGCATTTTTCTACTGTTTCCAAATTATCGCAGATGGAACAGGACTTATCTTATATGAACCTAAAGCTAAAACTTCAATCATATAATCTCTGAACAAATCATAGAATGTTCCAGAAAAGTAGCTAATACAAAGCTCTGGGGCACAAATCTAGCCTGTTTGCTGGTAGGAGTCATAATAACTGCATTGGGTATCTTAGCTTTACTTCTCTGTCTGTCATTGATAATTGAAAATGTTTCCAAACTTCCCCTAATGATCATCATTTTGCTGCATTGTATGCATATAACTGGAATAAAAGTGTCAGATATGTAAAATATTATACCAAAATGCCTTTCCTTTGCTCCAGTCTCTGGCTCAGTTCTATTGTAAACTTGAAGACTCCCTGAGAAGGGAGTGATGACATAGGTTCAAGTCCCTGTCTGATGAGGGTGATTATTGTGTCCTTTTCATTATTAAGCTCATACTGATGGCATTTCCAGAGCTCGGCTCTACCTTTGCTTGCTGGTAACGTTCACCAGGCTATGGTGTTTCCATCTTGACCTATAGCCCATGTGGCCTTTCCCAAGCTGGTCTCCTCACTCAAACTCCACACCCTATTCCTAAAGTAAAGTCTCTGTCTTAGCTCAGGCTGCTGGACTGAATGGGTTGAATGACAAACATTCCTGGAGGCTGAAAGTCCATGATCAGAGTGCCAGCAGGGTTGAATTCTGGTGATGGCCTACTTCCTGGCTGACAGGCCACCTTCTTATATCTTCACGTGGGGAGAAGAGGAAGTTCTACTATCTCGTCCTCATCTTATAAGTGTGCTTATCCCTTCATGGGTCTCCATCCACATCACCTCATCTAAACCTCATTGCATCCCAAAGTTCCCATCACATTTGAGGTTAGGGTTTTAACATAGGAAAATTGGAGATGAACATACATTCAGTCCATGACAGACTTCCCAGCTTTCCCTTTATTATCCCAATCCAGTGTCTTCCCTGCCTTCTCATAGAGGCACCTCCTCACACGCTCATGATGAGTTTTCCAGTTGTAGATTTCTGTGACTGAACTAAGCCCTATCTGATGCCAGAGCCTTTGGAGAGAGCATCTTGTATGGATGCTTAGGTTTTGGCCAGTCTGCCAATCCTTGATCTCCGCATATTAACATTTTGCTTAACCCAAGTTCTCAAAACACTCAGCCCCACATCTCAACTGTTGAAGTGAGCCTTTCCCATTGGCTCATGTCTCAGTGTCTGTGCTCCATTGTCAGTAGGCCAATTCCAGATCCCAGGGTTCCCCTGCCATGTACAGCACAGATGTGCAGACATTGTCAGGCTCTGCTGCTAACTCTCCAGTTCAGGACTCATCCCCTGGTGGCTCCTGAGGCTCATTGCCCAAGGGTTTTCTCAGCTTGGCTGAGCTAGCCAGGAGTGATGGGGTGACAACCCCAGAAGCAGACCTACACTAATAGAATGGGCCTAGGAACACAACTTCCAGCTCCTCCTGCCCCCCTGTCAGGGTGTAAGGACATTAAAACTGTGAATTTCTATACTCTCCTCGGGTTTCCTTCAGAATGGAGCTTCATTTGCCCTCATAGGTAAAGTGCCTGACGACAAGGCTGTCTTTAGCTCCCTTGATGTCCCCTCTCACAGAGGCCCTCCTCCCACAATTACTATGGATTTTCTATTCCCACATCCTCCAACCAGAGCTCCATAACACTGCCCCCAGGTTCCATACTGGGATCCTTGCCTGCTGTCTCCACCTCATATCTGCTGTGCTCTAAGAACGCTTTCCTACCCTTTCCCCTAACTTGAGGAAACTAAGTGTCAACAATGTTTCCATTGTTACACTCAGATATGATTGTATTCTCACACAAGTTGGATGATGAGCTCATTGGATGATGATCCTAATTCTCCACCCTCCCAAATTCATCATAAGTGAAGAGTCAAGCTATCATTGTAGACAGAGAGCACAAAGACCATACATTGTGAAGGTCACATTCAGAGAGGGTCTGGTTTTCAATACAGAGGTGCCTAAGGGTTTTAGCAGTTGGGAGGTTTAAAAAAGCAGAGTTCTCCCAGAGAACAGCTGTAAGTCTGAGAGGGCACAACATTCTTTTTCATAGGCTGGTTTGCTCCAAATGTCGATATAAAAGGTAGAACTTCATTTAGGATGGGTCCCAGGAAGTGCTCCCAGATAAAGAAGGGAGTTGGAGAGCAGAAGGAAATGAGGCCAATGCAGGGAGTGTTTCCAGCAGGTTACTGCTCTATGTAGCTGGCCCCATCCTACTGGGAGTCAGAATGTCCTTCAAAATACCCACCCCAAACTGAAGAGGCTGGTGCTTTCCCTCCAGCTCCTGTTGGGCACTGATTGAGGGTTGCCTCTGGGGGAGGCAGTTCTTAGCACTTTCCCTTGCCCAGTGCACAGTCTACTGTACTCCCACAGACAGAGAAAGCTGTGAGTCCAAGCAGCCAGTGGCTGGGGAAGGAACCACCACTGTGGAGGAAGCAGAGCACCACAGTAGGTATGGGCAGGCCCCTATAGCACTGGCACAGTCTCCTCCACCTTCTGGGAGGATCCACCAGGGGGTGGGATGAACATTGCTGTGTCCTTGAAGCTAGGGACTAGTGACCTCTTATTTTGGGATTTCTGAAAGACAGTGGCTGAGCACACTCTAGACCTTGCTGGTGCCTATAAAGGTGCACATCAGGAATACCTATTTTGTTGTTGTAACTGCTTTCAGAGGGAAAGGACTGGAACTTCATGAGTTCCAGTGATTCTGTGAGAGGGAAAATGGATTATCTAAGTGGCAGTAGCTGCCAGATGCTTTCCTGGCTAAATTCATTTGGCCTGGTATTGAGGCATGTAGTGGAAAAGAGACGGGGTCTGTTCATAACAGTGTGCCAAGGGAGGATGGGCTTCCCTCCCAAGGTTCTTCCATGAGAAAGTGTTTCCCCCCCTTTTTTAGCTTGTCAATGTCATGGATTACATTAGTTGAGTTTTGGATGATAAACCAGATTTGCATACCTGGGATAAATCCCATTTGGTCATGGCATACAATTCCTTTTATATATGGTTGGATTTGATCTGTAACTATTTTGATGATTTTGCAGCTATGTTCATTAAAGATATTAGTCTATACTTTCTGTATTTTTTTCTCAGTCTACTTAATTTTAATCTGTATGTGTCTTTATATTTAGGATGGATTTATTGTAGACAACATGTAATTGGGTCTGGATTTTGGATCCATTCTGACAGTCTCTGTCTTTTAATTGGCATATTAATTTTATAGTGATTCCTCATATAGTTGGAGAATGGCTACCATATTTGTCATTGTTTCAGTTTGTTGCTGTTTCTTGTAACCCACCACTCTTTCTTCCCTTTGTTGTTTAAATGGAGTATTCTGCACTTTGTAGAATCACATTCTATTTTCTCTATTTTCTTAGCATATCAGTTATACTTCCCTTTTTACTTTTTTTAATAGTTGACCAAACATTTGCAATATATACTCACAGATAATCCGAATCCACTTTCAAATAACACTACACTGAATCACAGGTGTTTGAGTACCTTATAATAGCCAAATAATCCTAAACTTACTCTCCCTTTCCTTGTCTAATTTCTATTATTCATTTCACTTATAATAGTCATTCATAAATATATATATGTATATAGTATTCATAAACATAATAAAACATTTTGATTATATTATTTTGAGCAAGCTTTTATTTGTTTTGCCAATTAAGAATAAGAAAGGTTTTATTTTTTCTTTCATTTATTTATTCTTTGTTGCTCTTCCTTTCTTTATGAAGATCCATGTTTTTGACCTATATTGTTTTCCTCCTCCTTAAAGAACTTCTTTCATTATTTCTTGAAAGGGACATTTTCTGCCAACAAATTCCCTGGTTTTTGTTTGAGAAAGTTTTTATTTGTCCTCCACTCTGAAGAATAATTTTGCCAGGTACAGAATTCTAGATTGGTGATTTTTTTCCTTCTCAACACTTTATATATTTCACTCCACTCTCTTCCTGCATGCATGGTTTCTAAGGGGAAGTTAGTTGAAAATCTTTTTTTTTAAGTTTATTGATTTATTTTGAGAGAGAAAGTACGTGTGTGGGAGGGGCAGAGAGAGAGAGAGAGAGAGAGGGAGAGAGAGAGAGAGAGAGAAAGAAAACCTGAGAAAGCTCCATGCTGTCAGTGTGGAGCACGATGTGGGGCTCGAACGCACAAACCATGAGATCATCAGCTGAGCTGAAATCAAGAGCTGGACGCTTAACCTACTGAACCACCCAGGTGCCCCAAAAGCTAACTGTAAATCTTATCTCTGTTCCTCTTTGGGCAAGGTATGTTTTTTCTTCTAGCTTTTTTCAGTATTTTTTATTTATCTTTGATTTTCTGTAACTTGAAAATGATATGCCAAGGTGTAGGTTTTCAGCATTTATCCTGTTTGCTGTTCTCTAAGATTTCTGCACCTGTGGTTTGGTGTCTTGACATTAATCTGGGGGAAATTCTCAGTCATTATTGCTTCAAATATATTTTCTGTTCTGTTCTCTCTTTCTCCTCCTTCTGATATTCCCACTGCACATATGTTACACTGTTTGTTTGTGTCCCACAGCCCTTCAATATTCTGTTCTTTTCTTTTCAGTCTTTGTTCTCATAATTTTTCAGTTTTTGAGAATTCCATTTATACATCCTCCAACTCCAAGCTTCTGTCCTTTGTTGTGTCCAGTCTACCAATGAACTCTTTGAACAGAATGCATCATTTATGTTTCTGTGTTTTTATCTATAGAATTTTTTTGTGTTTTTTTTTAGGATTTTTATCTTTCTGCTTATATTACCCATCTTTCCTCATGCTGCCTATTTTATTCAGTAGAGCCCTTAGCTTATTAATCATAGCTGTTTTAAATTCCTGATCTGATCTGGTAATGCCAACATTTCTGACATGTCTGGTTCTGATGTTTGTTCTGTCTCTTCAAAGTGTGTGTGTGTATGTGTGTGTGTGTGTGTGTGTGTGTGTGTGTTTAACCTTCTTGGTGTTCCTTCTAATAATTTCTTGGTTAGATTCCCATGATGGAGTTGGTAAAAGGAACTGCTGTCAGTAGGCCTTTAATAGGGTAGTGTGCAGTTTCAGGGGAGGGGAAGCTTTCCACAGCCCTGTGATTAGGTCTCAGGCTTTTGATAAGCCTGTGTTTATGGACCTGAACCTCACAAGTCCTTTTCAGTTTACTCCTACCCACTTGAGTAGAACAGGATGGCTAGAGTGCATAGACATTGGTGCTGGAGTTGGGTATTTTCCTTCCTCAGGTCAGTTAGGGTCTGAAAGCACCCAAGTAGTTTAGGCACTGATTAACTAGCTTCCCTTGAGGGCAGGCATCATTAAGAACATAGTGCTCTGGCCCATTTCAGAATGGTTCCATTTCTCCTTCCCCATCCAAGGACACCTGAGGGAATTTGTCTCCGGGTTTTTCTGTGAGAAACTAGTCAAACTCCTGGAGGTAAATTTCACAGCTTTGTGGAGCCTCCCTATGATTAGGTCCCCCTAAAGTTCTTAATTCTCATATTTCCCACAATGAGTGGGCAATTTGTCAATTATAGTTCAGATCTTCCTGCCCTGGCTCTGGTTCCCACTGTCTGATCTTGAGTCTCTGCTCTGAATAGCAGCAACTCCCTGTATTCAACTGTCTTGTCTCTCCAGTTCTGAGGGCAGAGTTTGGCCCTGGCTTCTCTGTCATGAATCCAAGAGTTGGTGATTTTTCAGTCTGTTCAACTTTTTATTTTTGAGGAAGAAATGGTGACTTCCAAGCTCCTTACAAGCAGAACTAGAAACCAGAAGTCCCCTGGTGTTTTACTCTCAGACTTGTCCACACTGAGCCTCCAGGAATTCAGTTATAGTTCTGGTTTTCCTACACTAGCACAAGTGGCCACAGCGGTTCCTGGGGGCAAACCTCTGATTTGGTAAGCTGTGACTTTCTGTATTTGCCTGTCTGTCTCTCCAGTCTTGGGGATAGCAGTTTGCCCTGTGTCCTCCTCTCTTTTATGGATCCAAGGACAGTTGATGATTTTCTAGTCAGTTCGGATTTTATGTGTCATGACAGAGTGGTGATTTCCAAGTTCCTTAATATGTAGAGCCACAAACTGGAAATCCCTTATTTATTTATTTTTTTACTGAAAGAATAAATGAATAGAAATCCATTTTGTGAATGTACCAGAATTCTTTTATCAGTTCACAACTTGTTTTAGTTCATAACTTGCATATTCTTGGACAAGTCTTTCTGCGAACATTTATTTTCATTAATCTTGGGTAAATCCCAAGGAGTAGGATTTTTTCACTTAAGGGAAGGTTTATGTTTAACTTTATAAGAAACTGCCAAATGGTTTCCCAAAGTGGTTGCTCAACTGATACTTACTGCATGAGATTTCTAAATGAACCACATCTCTGCCAAGTCTTTTTTAAGCCATTGTAATGGGTGTAAATTTGTATATTATGGGATTTTAATCCATTCCACAGTTCCTTGATGACTAATAAATTGTACCATCTTTTTTATGCTCTCCTAAGCAAGATGCATATCTTATTTTGAGGTCTTTTGCTCAGTTGTTGTTTTTTCCTTTAATTGGGTTGTTTGTATCTTTTTTTAAAACTTTTGGGTAGTTTTTTATATATTTTGACACAAGTCGTGTCAAATAGGGAATATTTTCTCCTAATCTGGGCTTTACATTTTCATTTTCTTAAAAAAAGGTATTTTAAAGATCAAGTTTTTAAAATTTTGATGGAAGTACATATTACCATTTTTTAGAATGTTTTGTCCTAAAAAATCTTTGTCTACACTTGAAATCAAAACGATTTTCTTATGTTTTTTCCAGAAACTTATTTGTTTTATTTTTACATTTCACATACAGTAAGATAAATCTCAAAATATTCATAATTTACTGTAATCTTATTTTTCCATATATTTATTGAGTTGTTATGGAAGTATTTATTGAAAAGATTTTTATTCCCCTTTGAACTGATATGACAATTGAACTGTGGCATTAAAGAAGATGGGGGAGGGACACCTGAGTGGCTCAGTAGGTTGAGCTTCTGACTCTTGATTTTGGCTCAGATCATAATCTCATGGTTCATGAGTTCCAGTCCCTCATTGGGCTCCACACTGACAGTGCAGAGCCTGCTTGAGATTCTCTCCCTGCTCCTCCCCTGCTCATGCAAACACATACACTCTCTCAAAAATAAATATATAAACATTAAAAAAAAAAAAGAATGGGGACTAGGAAGCACCAAGAATCCTTCTTTCCCATTGACAACTGCACTGGTAGAATCTGCCTAGTGTAATGATTTTTGAATTCTGGAGCCTACTGTAAGGATTGTAACTTTCAGTAGAAGTTTTGAATGGTAAATCAGGGCTGATTTAGGTCAATTTCAGCTCTCAGAACAGTAGCAAATACCCACCTCCCCACCCCCCAGCCCAATGACAGATAGCTGTATACCTGTTTCTGGAGCAGTTTACACGTGGCTTATGGGAAAGAGTAGGCAATGAGGACTCTCTACTCCAAATATTGGGGATCCAAGTTCTGATCACTGATTTCTACATCTTTCTTAGGTTTATTTCTTTACTTTAAGAGAGAAAATGACAGAGAGAGAGAGAGAGGCAAAGAGAGAGAGAATCTCAAGCAGCTGAGCCAAAAACATTGACCTGAGGTAAAATCAAAAGTCTGAAGCTTACCCAACTGAGCCACCCAGACCCCCCACTGATTTCTAATTTTGCTAGCAGAGGCGCAGAGAGAGACAGGCAAGCTACCATTGTTGCAATCCCCACTGGCTAAAGTAACTTCTTGGGGATTTAAAGAACAAGTGCCTTTCTTCCCCTTCATTTCTCTCTGTTTACTCTTTTGGGATCCAGACATTTAAGAAGTGGGATACTCAAAAGAAACTGTATATACAGGTATGGAGGAATTTACAAAGTCACAGTGCATGCCCAAGGAAAGTCACAGACTCAGGCAAGATCTGAGAAGACCTCGAGTTGACACTTTAGGCTAATCCCTGGCATAGAGATGGCCTACAGAAATTAAAGACTAAGAAACAAACAAAACCAGCAAACCCTGGGAAAGGGAAGAATTTTATTTCCAGAGTTATGACATTGTAAGAGTCAAATGTCCAGTTTTCATCAACAACAACAACAACAAAAATCACAAGGCATACAAACAGGACAGTATCATCCATTCGAAAGCTAGCACTCTTCACAAGGGCACATGGCACACTTTGCAGGACACAGCATGTGTCAGACCACAAATTTAAGTCTCAGTAGATTTCAGAAGGCAGAGAGCAAAGTATCTTCTCTGACCATAACAGGATGAAGTTAGAAATCAGTAACAGATGGAAAAGTGAAAGTTCACAAATTTGTGGAAATTAAGACATTTTTAAGAAGCCAATGGAAAAAGTAGAAATCGCAAGGGGAAATAGAACATATTTAGAGATGAATGAAAATGAAAATACATCATATCAAAACTTTGAGCTGCAGTGAAAGCAGTGCCAAGAAGGGAAACTTTAGCTGCAAAACTTTACATTAAAAGAGAAAATCTCCAACCAACAAATTAACTTAGCCACTTAAGAAGATAAAAAAAAGAGAAAAGAAACTAAAGAAAGCTAGCAGAAGGAAGGAAATAATAATCATTAGAACAGAGATACATAAAACAAAGAATAGAAAAACAATAGAGAAAAATCAATGAAATAAGAAGTTGGTACTTAGAAAAGATTAACAAAGGCATAAATGTTTACCTACATTGGCTAAGAAAATAATAACTTTAAAGACTAAAAAAATGACTAAGATCAGAACTAAAGGTGAGGACATTACTACCAACTGATAGAAATTTTTAAAAAATCAAAAAAAGCTAAGAATCAACTAGTCTTGATGAAATAGAAAAATTCCTAAGAACACAAAACCCAGTCAGACTGAATCATGACTAGAAAAACTGAATAGACATAACACTAATAAAGAGATTAAATTACAATAAAAAAACCTACCCACAAAGCCTTGGACCTGATAATTTTACTACCAAACATTTCTACCAAGCATTTAAAGGAGAAATAATACCAATTCTTCTCAAACTGTTTAAAAAATTGAAGAGGAGGGAAAACACCCTAACTCATCCTTTGAGAACAGCATTTCTGGTTTTGGTACCTAAACCAGGAAGATTACAAGAAAAGAAAGGTACAGACCCTTATGAGCATTGATACAAAATCCTTAACAAAATACTAGCAAACTGAATTCGACAACATATTCAAAATATTATGTATCATGACAAAGTTGGATTTATTCTTGGAATGCATGAATGATCCAACACATGAAATTCAGTCATTGTAATATACCATATTAACAGAATGAAGGAAACACACACACACAGGCACACACACAATTATATCAATTGATGCAGAAAAAAATCTGACAAATTCAACACCGTTTCAACACTCAAAAAACTAGGAATTCAAGAAAACTACCTCAGTATAATGAAGGCTATATATGAAAAACCTACAGGTAAGACTGGACTCAGAGATGAAGCACTTAAAGCATTGTCTCTAAGACCAAAAGCAAGGCCAGGATGCTCACTTTCACCATCTCTATTAAATATAGCACTAGAGGTCTTAGCCAAAGAAATTAAAAAAGAAAAAGATATAAAAGATACAAATTGTAAAGAAAAAAGTAAAATTATCTCTGCTCACAGATGACATGATCTTAAATGCAGAAAACCTGAATTTGCAGCTAAAGTTTCCCTTCTTGCCTGCTTTCACTACAGCTCAAAGTTTTGATATGTCGTACGTTTCATTTTCACTTATCTATATTTATGCTCTATTTTCCTTTGTGGTTTCTCCTTTTCCCATTGGGTGCTTAAAAATGTCTTAATTTCCACAAATTTATTAACTTTCACTTCTCCGTCTATTACACACACACACACACACACACACACACCCATTAGAACTAAAGAAAAAGTCAGCAGAGTAGCAGGATACAAAGTGAACAAACAAAAATCAGTTCAACAATGAAAAGAAAATTAAGAAAAAAACTCCATTTACAACAGCATCAAAAAAATAGGTGAATTAACTAACCAAGAAGGTAAAAGATATGTACTAAAAACCACAATTCATTACTGAAAGAAAATAAAGACTTAAATAAATGACAAGACATCCTGTGTTCATGGGTTAGAAGGCTCAATACTGTTAAGATGTCATTATTATCCACAGCTAGCTACTCATTCAGTGTTATCCTCATTAAAATCCCAAGGTCAATTTTTATGGAAATAGGAAAATCCATCCTAAAATGTATATCTAGAATCTCAAGGAAATCTGTGTAGCCAAAACATTCTTGTGAAGGAACAAAGCTGGAAAACATGCTTTCTGATTTCAACATTTTCCACAAAGCTAAGGTAATCAAAACGGTATGGTACCGTACAAACAGACAGACCTATGCGGCAGAGAGCCCAGAAATAAACTTTTACATACATGGTCAAATCATCTTTGACAAGTGACCAAGATACAATGGTGTAGGAAAACTGGATACTCACCTGCAAAAGAATGATGTTGGACCCTTACCTAAAATCATATGCAAAAATTAACTCAAAATAAATCAATCTAAATGACGTACATGATGTACACTTTAGAATTGAAACTAGGAACTCTTAGAAGAAAATGTAGAGGAAAATATTCATGACATTGGATCTGGCAATGATTTCTTAGATATAATACCAAGAGTAAAGCCAACAAAAGAAAAATAGATAAATTGAACTTCATCAAAATTAAAAAACTATGCATCAAAAGAAACAACAGAGTAAAAGGCAACCCAGAGGTGAGGAGAGAATATTTTCAACTTACATATCTGCTAAGAGGTTGAACAAAAAAATGTTGCAGAATTACCATTTCATCCAGCAATTCTACTTCTGGGAATGTACACAAAAGAATTAAAAACAGTGACTCAGATACTTATGTTCCCATGTTCATATTCGCATTATTACCAAAGGCCAAAAGGTGAAAGCAATCCAAATGTACCCTGTTGGGTGGATGGATAAACAAGATAAACTATGCAATATCCATGCAATAGAATATTACACAGTCTTATTAGGAAGGAAATTCTGACACATGCTACAACATGGATGAACCCTGAACATTATACTAAATGAAATAAACCAGATACAAACGGCTGAATATTGATTCCACTTATATTAGTCAATTTGTAGAAACTGGAAGTAGAATAGAGGTTACCAGGGGCTGAAGGGAGAAGGTCTGGGAAATAATTAATGGACCCAGAGTTTTAGTATGAGATGATGAAAATTCTCCATATGGATAGTAGTGATAGGTTCACAGCAGTGTGAATATGCTCAGGGCCACTGAACTGTACCCTTAAAAATGGTTAAAATGATAATATTCATGTTATGTATAGTTTACTACAATAAAAAAAAACAATTGGTTATATAAGCATGGGTCTGTTTCTGGGCTCTATAACGTTCCATTGATTCATTTACCTTTACTTGTGACAATACCACATTGCATTCATTATTGCAATCTTATAGTAAGTTGTGAAATTGGGAAGTGTAAATGCTCCAACTTTGCTCTCCTTATTCAAGATTGTTTGGGCTATACTGGAGTCCTTGCATTTCCATGTAAATCTTAGCAACAGCTCATCATGGTCTACAATAACATTTTGGGGATTTTGATTGATTTTGAGTGTTTAGGAAGATGTGAAAACAACAATATTTAGTTTGTAACTCACAATCATGTTACATTTCTCCATTTGCTTGTTCATTTTCATTTCATTTACCACAGTTTTGTAGTTTTCAAGGTAAAAGCTTTGTACATATTTTATTAAATTTATTATCCCTTTGATGTATTATAGATTCCATTTTTATTTAGTTTTGCAAATTATGGAAATCTGATTGACTTTGGGCATATCTTTATTTCCAGAAACCTTGATGAATTTGTATGCTATTCTTTTTTTTGTAGATTTCTTAGAGTTTTCTACACCGTCCTGGCATCTAAAATGAGGTTGTTTTACCTCCTTTTTTCAACTGTTATGCCATTATATCCATTTCCTGACTTACTGTACAACCAAATATTGAGTAAAAATGAAGCAAGTAATGATCTGTGACTTGCTTACAACCTCAGAGAGTATCTTACATGTTGACGATAAAGTTAGTATGAAGCGTTCATTAGAGGATCATTGGATTAAGGGAGTCCTATCATCTCCAGATTTTGCTGTAAGTGTTTCTTACAAATGACTCCCAAATTTTGTCAGTTGTTCTTTTGCATTTGTTGACATTATCATAGAATATTTCTCCTTAATTCTATCAAATTCTTCCCAACAGTCTTTTCAAAAGAGAGATTAGGTTTATGTATATTAGATATTTTGATTGCATAGCTTAAAATCAATAATATTATTTCAATGTTAATAGTCTGGATTTTACCAAATAAAATTTTATTCTTCTAGGACTTGTTTAATATATTCATTCCAGAGAGTTATATGAATAATATTCCTTCACTGAAAAGAGAAAGAGAAAGACAAAGAGACAGAGGAGGAGAAGGAGAGGGAATGAAGGAAGGAAAGAAGGAAGGAAGGAAGGAAGGAAGGAAGGAAGGAAGGAAGGAAGGGAGGGATGAAGGGAGGGAGGGAGGAAGGGAAAAATTAAAAGAAGGAAAGAAGAAAGAAAAAGAAAGAAAGAAAGAAAGAAAGAAAGAAAGAAAGAAAGAAAGAATTAACTATTGACTGCTACTGTTTAATTAACTAAAAGGAAGAAACGGCACCCCATGGGAACAGTTTAATCAGCTTTGACAGCCAGAGCAATGATTCAGGATGATTTAAATGGTCTGTGACAAAAGAATAGTTAACAGTCTGCAAAATGTCCATTATCTTTAGTTAGCAAAGGCCTATTGATTTAGGACCTGGTGTGACTCCCAGAGGATTTTGGTGAGAAGCGAGGTAGAAACTCAAGTTCAGCATTGTTCACCACCAGCAAAACACTCCAAGGTAAGTATGTTAATAAGCTACAAATTAAATCTTTGTACTAAATAGCTAAAGATGTCTGGGGAATCCAGGAAGCCATTTGTTATTTGCTATAATTTTCTTCCGAAATCACATATGGCAACATTGTTTAAAATAATGTCTTTAATGTTATTACACAATAAATGATAAACTCTAAAAGTTGTCCTCTTTAATGCTAAAGTTGTTTTGTCAAGTATAATCTAATTTCACCTAGGGATGTCTTCCACAGCTGTACTTCAGCACTAGTAAACAGGCTAATGGGTCTTGAGTGATAATTTATGGCTCTTCCTGAGGCTGCATTAGCGACAAGGTGACATGCCAACCAGTCAGGGCATTAAAGAGACTTTACTATGACACTCAGGCATAATTCTATCAAGGAAATCCCTGGAATCATTCATGCACATTCCCCTGGGGAAAAGTATTGACGTTGAGTCTAGTGACGGCCACCTAAAACCTCATGCTTCCCAGGTGCGAAGACTTGAGCTCCACCTTTGCACCACTTCCAATGTTCAATGTGACGCATCCATCAGGGTAGGAAATGATGTAAGACCAGGGTCAGAAAAACTGCCCTGCACTGTTCTCAGACAGTACTCTGTGAAAAAGCTGGAATGCACCTTTTGAGATCAGATAATACGAGTGTCGCTGCCGCCCCCTAACCACAGCTGGGAGTCTCTGAGGTGCCCTAATGTGGAGGGACAGGCCCTAACGTGTAGCTGTGGACCCAGGATTGGTACTTCAAAAAGGATAGTGCTCACTTAATAATGTAAACAAAGACGACATGCAGAGGATTAACTAGTCTCTGAGAGTAAAAGACAATATATTATGAATTTTCTGGGAATAAACATTTTTATTAACAAAACAAATTAAAAAAAAAAAAAAAACTTCAACAGAAGGAAAAGCTACTTACACCAGAATAGAAAGGCTCACCAGACACACATATCACATCTTGTTCCTGGATCATCAAAATATCTTTGGCTAGGTGCAGCCGGACTTTGAAAGGCTCCTGATTACCATCCTGCAGCAAACAAATCCCTGTCTTTGTCTTCAGGCAAGAAAAGAACAGAGAAAATAAATTATACTTAGTTTATAGAATATACTTTTATGGCCTATTCACAGCAAAACATGATGAATAGCATTGGAGAGCTAAGGAAAATGCACTCTGATGAATCTGGAATTTAATACTTAATATGGGTGCAGACAAGGTTAACCATTTCATGAGAGGTAACCTCAGGTAATGGAGACTATGTCAGAAAATCCACATAAGATGAGGACAGTGGGACTAGAGTTTATACACTATATTTGAAAAATAATGAGTTTTGTTTAATGCTTATAATCTAAATATAAAATTTTGGTAACAGATTTATTGAGATATAATTCACATTCTATATAATTCAACTCTTTAAGATGTACAAGTCAATGTTTTTTAGTGTATTCAAAGTTGTGCAGACATCATTATAATCAATTTTAGAACATTTTCATCACACTGAAAGGAAACCTATTACGCCCATCACCCCATCCCCCGCCCTAGCCCTAGGCAACCACTAGTACATTCTATCTCTGTCATGGAATTTTAAATCTGAAACCATACCTACTTAACATCTTTTCGAACCTCCATGATTTCATCATTCCTAGTCACCAAACACACAGACACGCATACTTGCACACACGTACACACCCACACACACATGCTCATGCATGCACATAGACACAGTACAGATAAAGAAATGAAGATAAAGGTGTGAGGTGAACTGTCTAAATTAATACAGTTAATTTAGAAGGTGTGAGGCTTAAGACTCTAGCTTTGCGATTCCCAGTCCACTGATTTGTTTCAGATATTTCGCAGAATTGTAAAAACAGCCTGCGAAGACAGGTGAACTTGCACTACGTAGCTTTACACCAGTACCTCAGTAATCACAGAAGAAGCCTACAAATCCTGTCACTCCTAAAGCAGGTCAGGGCATAACATTCACCCAGATCAACAGAAACATGCCCCCTAGCAAGCACACGTAAGGTTCTTATTTGTCAGAAATACGAAAGGAAATTCTTCTGAGACAGAAAATAATCCCCAGCTGTTATTCTGCACCAAAAAGTCAACAGGAACAATGGCTCCTTTGGCAATTACATTTTCATTTAATAATTATTGAGTCATTCTTAATTTGGATAAATGGATAAGTACATAGAAAGACATATTTATCCTTAGTATTTAATGAGCACAAATCCCAGGCGATAATACCAGGCTTTCTCTTGGAATATAAATTTACATGTGGCTCTCCAAGAGTCTGTTTCTTTAAAAGAATGTTTCATAATGTAAATGAGAATACTTAGACACTGCGGACTCTAAAGATAAATCTTTCTGTAAACTGCTTTATTCCATGTGCTAATACATACCATTATACCCTCTGTCACTATGTCTTACATTAGTCTGTAATTATTTTGTAAGGGTTATGATATCTTTTAAGGAAAAACAAGTTTTTTTTTTTCCAGGAGCAAGGACAGCATGCTTTTCTCCTTTATGAGACTGGTGCACAGCAGGCACTCACTAAATTGTGTCGATTAATCTATTCTAGAGCATAACTCAAGTGGATATGTCTAGAGGACAAAAATATTTCAGCAAAAGCAAATTATATTTTCCTTAATATAGAACATAATTTTCTACATTTTTCACAGAGAAAAGTCTTTCATGCTTACAATGTGATCTTGGCTAGGAGCCAACATCAGGACTTTCTGAGGTGGAGTGGGGAAGAGGAGGGTATAAAATAATATCAAAGCCAAGTGAACATAATTGAACACATTTGCTGATTTTTTTAATGTAACGTACATTTGGGCCAATTTTCTCCCCGAAGTGTAATGGAATAGCTGGAAATCACAAATAATGCTCTGTCTCTGTGTGAGGGTTAAAGAGGGGCTTTCCATGAGAGCCCATCCCTGCATTATTGTTACACATCAAAGTGATATCTAAGATCATCCAGGGATAGTTCGAGGGACAAAAACACAGCTATGAGACTTCTCTCATTCCATTTGATGGTCAAAGCTCCATTCACTCAAATAATGTATAAATGTCCCCTAATTATTAGATAGTTGTCTGCAAAACAAAATACAGACTTTGACCTCACATTTGGGTCCTGAGAAGACACAATTAAAGAAAACAAAGAATTAAGTAGTTTTTGTTAGAATGAATACACACACGCCACACACACACACACACACACACACACTAATAAATAGCTGTTTGGAGAAAATAGAAAAGAGGTACTCATGAAGCTTATAACAAATTCAACTTAAAATACATTCTCTAGGGGTAAGAGATGATACAAATTATAAAAACTCAGCTTTATGCGTGCAAATACATTTGAAACCCCATACATATATCAATTTTGCAAATATTTTCTAACAGTGAGTTAGACGTGAACCAGACAATAGTCTCTGACCTCAGAGTATTCTTATTTACAAAAAATATGCATATGTCCATAAGACGCAATGTGATATTTAATATGGGAGCAACATGGAGAGAAGAATTAAATATTCTTGAGGGAGGGAGGTGTTAAAGAAAGCTTTGCATACATAAAAAATGTATGGTTTGTCTTAAAAAATATGGAAATAATAATGAAAGGAGGTGGAAGTTACTTTATTCAAGAAGGAAGAATGAGTAAACATATGAAAATGTGAGATTGGATAGTTGACATGATACAAGAAAAAGAGAGAAGCACGAAAAATGCATCCCCAATGCTGTCTGCAATGATCCAGTGGAGGGAGGGGGGAGGGAGGAGGCAGGTGACGAGGAGGAAGGTCAAAGCCATGGTGTGATGTCCCAGGGGGTTAAAGGTATTGGAGATGCCCTAGACAAATCTGAACAGTGATTTATGGTTTAGAAACATATTTCTTATAGCAGAGCAGGAGGTGGATAGGAATTGGGAATGTTACAGCATAGTTTTTATTGTTAGAAGCATCCTGGAGCAGAAAATGTTAGGAATTGGTAAACAACTGCATTAGAATCAGAGCTGGTACAGTGGACTAAAAAGTGGGTAAAATCCATTACAGGGCACTCTTCTGATTCAGAGCAGCACTGCTGGACTGGTATCATCTCTAGTGAAATGTGGTCATGTGTTTATTCATTGTTTAATAGCCACTTACATAGCGCTTACTGTGTGCCCAGAAATATTATTTTATTTGATCCTCCTAACAACTCAGTGCAACTGCTTTCATAGACAGGAAAAGAGCAGAGGAGCAGAGATGAATGGAAGGCAGGGTTTGAACCCAGACAGTTGGACTCCAGATGCGGTGCTCTTAGCTACTTGCTCTGGTCTCCTTCATGCAGAGATTATTTGAGGGATGCCTCCAGGATCCTCCTGTATACAATGACATGGCCATGAGTGTCTCTCACCAGGAGGTAGCAAAAGGACTCTTGGTGACCAAAGGGTCACCAAGAATTTCCTTGGAAATGCAAAAAGTTCTGAGAAGGACATCATCTTGAACCAGCTGTTCTTCCAGTATCAAAGCAATGACCATTGTGGGGGACGGTGGGTGGGGGGGAAGGGAGGTTGAAGTGAGTGAGACCACTCTGACCTGCTGATTTTCCCATCAAAGATGAGCTACTGAGGATGTATAGGACACTGATATGAGGAGAGGCTTGATCTGAAAGGTCTCGTGCCCCATGGATTGCTTTGGGGTTAAGAATGGGAACCAGGACCATGAGAGTGACTGCCATTGCATCACAACCTAAGAGAATCCAGCCACGGTCTTTACATCTGTGCACCAGATGGTTGAAAAATAAAGAATCGCCTAGATCATTATTGGCTGCACATTTTACTATAAACTGAAGACCTGCATTCATTTTCTGTTAACATCACCATCACTGGTCTTCAAACTGTGTGGACTGTGTATACATTGCACATGGGTGAAGAAATGTATGGGTTCTATAGGCATGTATGGTACATCACATAAATTGTAAAACATACATAAAACTTGAAATTCTAAAGGGATGATTCATAGAAAATTTATGTAAATTCAAATGTTGTTTTCCTGTGCCTGATGGATAATACCATATTGCAGAGGGATTTTACAAAATCCACTTTGTTTGCTTAGAGGAATATTAAAAGGCCATGCCTCTTAATTATTTAACAGGCAATACTTTTTAAAAATCTAGTCATTGACTTGCTTTCTGTAAATCAATGAAATGTATTTATGTATTTATATGGATTTACTCTGTTTTAAACAAACAGACTTCACATTTAAACTAATGATGAATTTATGTTTAGCTTAATCCTACTACCTTGGATCTTTAATAAATGGACTATAATTTCTTTGACACTTAAAAGTTAAGGCCTCTCTAATTTAGGTTCTAGATATTAAAAGAACAAAACATGTGTTTTCATGAAACTTTAAAATCTATGTTCCTTTAATCTGGAAATATAAAATTTGTGGGGCGCCTGGGTGCCTCAGTTAAGCAGCTGACTCAATTCCGACTCAGGTCATGACCTCCCAATTCTTAAAACTGAGCCCCACATTGAGCTCTGTGCTGACAGTGCAGAGGCTGCTTAGGATTCTCTCTCTCTCTCTCTCTCTCTTTCAATACATAACTAAATGCATAAACATTTAAAAAATATAAATATAAAATTTCCAATATCAGACATAAAAAAATACAAACTCCATGGAACTGGGCAGAGACTATGACATGCCCTGCACATAGTTTTACAAGTATCCTTGATATTTCCATATTTTGGTTGTCAAATATAACTTAATTTGTTCTGTAAACTTATAGCTTTAAGTGATGTGTAATTGTTTATACTCTACCATATCATAGCAACATGGCAGGAAATGCCATTGGATGCAATCTGCCTCCAACTGCATTTATCCTGCTTTCTAGGATTACTTCCAATCATGGCCTCCTCCGTGGCTAAATTCTACCATTTGTCAAGTACTCGTACAAGACTCACTTTTCCTTGAGGCTTTCCAAGACTACCATATCCTAAAACAAGTACTTCCTTTTCTGAACTCAGGGTTTTCATTGAATAAATATATTAGCCTAACACTTAACCAGAATTGTATCATCATGTAGTGATTTCAATAACATTTTGTTCTATATCACAGTATTTAACTTCATTATACATTTTGGTATCATGAGAAGATCTTAATAATAAGTTATTGCTGTTTTTATAATAAGGGATTATTAATATGTAGAGCTAGTACAGTATTTAATCGATAATAGGATTTCTTTCAGTATGTGTTGATTGAATCACAGTCACAAATTCTATTTTGTGAAGGACTAAAATTATACATGTAAGTAAATTATTGAATTATTAAATATATGTTATAGAAAAATATGTATTTTCATGGTCAACACAGAGATGTGGATTGCATTTTAAGGAATATTAAAGTGAAAATGAAATATGAGAAACACTTAGACAAAAGATAGAATATCGCCTTCCTGAATACATCATTACTTTGATGGCACTTTTAAAAGTAGAAAATCAGAGAATACAGAGAATACAGAGAATAAAAATGGTTTTGAAGCTCAAGAAAAAAAAAAAAGTAGAAAATCAGTAATTATGCTTGACCATAACATGTCACTTTTCCTCTAAATTGTGGATTTTGTTTTTGTCCCGATCATATTCTCTATCTTCACTTTTGCATTTTACAGACTTCTAAATCCCAATTCCTTAAAAGTATTGCAACAATTGTTTTTAAGAGGAGAACCTTCTTAATAAATCAACTTTCTATTACAAAGGATCTGTGTTAGAAAATTAAGATATCTTAAATGGAACTGATCTGGACATACTTCTGTTTCTTTTCAAAGAAGTGACTTCTTGGTATGTGCATGGTTATAATCTAGCTAGATCTGTTTGATGGACATGAGTATCAGATTTGCATCTTTACTAGCTTATTAACAGTAGAGAGAAAACAAGTTTTATTTAATATGCCTTTGACTATGTTATAATTTCCGGCAACATAATTTAGAAAAAGGCTCAAACTTAGGAATTCCAAGCTATACAGTATAGATTTGCTTTTAACTAATTAATTAAATGGCATTCAGAATTTCATAAAACCTCTCAATTTCCTCACCTGCAAAGTGAGAGAGTTAAATTAAATTATCTTTATGGTTCCTGTCCATTTAAATATTCCAAGACTGTAAATTTCAGGCAAACTCTGTGCCTTTCGTACATCTGCAGGGGCATTTGATCATCCTTAGAGTATCTCACAGTTCTGCATTCCAGCGAACCCAGCCAGTGTGGGGAAGACACACGGCCACTGTTGCTGAGCAGTATCAAGACAGTTTTACTCCCCACTGCGAACAGTCTAACTCATCGTAAGATAACAAGAACCTGTCTACAGAAGAAAGAGTAAGATGATCACAATGGTATTATCATTGTAAAATAAATCTCCGAACCTTAAATTGAACCTGATATACACTCCAAACCGATGAATCCAACAATTTTATTTAAGAAAAAAGGTCTGAGAAGTCAATCTTAGCTCAGCCTCTGAAATCTAAGGTAAACCATGTGTTAAAACAGTACTTGGCCACTTTCCTGTCTCTACCACATGAATCATATATGTTTTTCTTTTTTATCTCATTCACACAAATATTTCAATGAGTGCTCTACTACCCAAAAGATAAGAACATACACTGTGCTAGAAATAGTAGACTTACTGTATCCGAAATTAAGAGTTTGATGCTATGAACTTAACACCAGAAATGGCACAGATTTAAATTTATATTTCTAAATTTAAGCTTCTAAAGCATTAATTATTTTTTTAAAAAGCATGAACTGATAGGTACTGGGTTAAAAAGATGAATAAATTATACACTCTGACCTAATAGTTTTTAGTGTAGCACGTAAGAGAGGTTTGTAAATAAATAACTACAATGTAATTTGAAACGTGCTAGCACAAAGAAAATCCTTTGGAAAATAAAGAGTTTAAGTATTAAACATATAAAAGCAATTTATTAATTTTCTGAAAGTTCTTGCTTACGTTCTAAACTTTGAACCAATTGTGACAAATACTTTTACAAAGAAGATATTTTTGCAAGAAACTTAACAAGTGACATCTCATAGTGTTTTTTCATAAAATAAAATGGTTACATCCCCTGGGGCCTAACTGCATGCACTATTGACTACACACTTGAATGGCCTTTAATATCCTTGAAAGAGCAATGTATCACTTTAACTCACGCTGAACTGTGAGGACAGCTTCTCTACAGAGAATCTGAATTGCTATGTATTAATACTTAAATAATATTGAAATACTTAATATTGGTATCATAAAATCATAGGATTTTAGTGCTGAAAGGGACTTCAGATGTCTTCTAATTTATAACCATTTATGTGAAAAGAATTACTTCCAACACTCCTACTACTTGAAATCATGCAGTGAGCACATAGTTTATAGAGAAGGGCAATTTAATCAAATCAAATATGCTCCAGTCTTTTTTTAAGGAAGAGTGAAAATCTGAGTCTTCTCAGGCACTCTTTGGCTTTTTAGTCTTGCAGTAACAGATCATACCCTGGGTTGAGATGAACCCGTCACCCATTCCTCCCTCAAAAGCAGTGTTCCACTTCTATAAAGGAGGCCCAAGCCTGTCCTCTTTATAACCTGTTTTTCTTATTCAAAAAACAGAAAGCCACATAACATACCTCTTCACAGGCAGTCCTGAAATCCATGTGCCACGGCACCGCAAAGGATGTCGTCTGAAAAGACAGGAAAATGGTAAGCCATGGAGCACAGCATTGAGTGTAAGAGTGGGGAATGCTAATAAAGCGTAAACAATTATGGAGCAGGTCATATGGGCCAACTGTGTTTACAGCCACCTGTAGGGGACAAGAATTCCCGGGCTACAATGAAGACAGAGGAAGGAAGAGGGGAAAAAAAAGTCTTAACCCCCGCCTCAGTGAAGCATAAACATACTGTGATGGTTCAGGATGACCCACTCCAATAAGCATTCAGACAGGATCTAAGATAGGATCAACCTCCTCTCTCGAGTGTTTGCTCATTCCCAGCATTCGTTTTGAAACCTGAGTTTGCAACTGGGAAAGAAACTTCAAAGGAGTAATTAAAAGTTGCCTTTCATTTGGTTATCTCTTGAAAAAAGGTTGACTAATCTTTCTCTTTTTAATTAAAAAGCTACATGCATGAATAATTCTCTCTGGAACTTAAATTTTTTTTCACAAACAGTATGATGTAAGGAAACAAGCTATTTATCAGAGTGAGTAATATTAAGATAAATCAATGTATGAAATATGTAGTACAGTTTCATTTTGTGGTTATTATAATACCTAAATAGTGAGCACAGACTAAGTGCATAGAAATACACAGGTGGGTTTTTTTTTAATGCTATTAGAGAATTTTATTTTAGTTATATGATAAACTTAATAAAACTAAGAGTGGATGAGTTTTAAATCCAAATTGATACCCTGACACTATGAAAAAATTTAGGGCCAAAATACAATATAGCTTAGGTAAATGAGACTTCAAAGTGTATGGTGAATTCCACATTAGAAGACAAGGTCCTCAAAATTACTCCTCCTGTCAATCCTTAAAACATTACCCTATTTTTTCCTTCTTTGTCATTTTCTGTTGTATCAGATGATAAACACTTGATCAAGTAAATGTGAGGGAAATAGAGGAAGAAGGTCACTTACTACTGCCTCTGAAAGAAAAGAGGTTGACCATTTTCAATAGTTAACTGAACATGCAACATAATATATTGAGTATTTTCCCTCAGTAAGTTTTGTGGGTTGTGGGCCTGGTTCCACTTTATTGGAATTCATCAGTAGGCTGATTATAATACGGTTAGGTAACAACAAATCATTTGCAAATGAAAAGCATTTTGAGAAAAAAATTACAACTTAATGGTATAAGTTACTTATTTTTCGATCTCCATGAGAAACTGGTTGTTAGTCTTAATGATTATTTTTCAAAATTGCTCTTAAAAACTGTATTTGAAGAAACTATAAATATCTTTTAATCTCCAACACTGACATAAAGTTATTCCTTTATGAAGAAAGAATTTCAATATTAATTGATTACATGAAAACATGGTGTCTCCAAGACCAATTTTCTGCTACTAAAAAGCTACCAGAGAAATAGGATATTTAGCCAACTGTCTAAATGTAATTTCATAGTAGTTTTATATAGAATATTATATAGTTCATACATTTTTAAGACATCATTATTAATAATATGGCACATCGTGCCTACACTGCTAACATTTTTAACGTTTTCTTTCTTATTACTGAAGCTTCCATTATCTTTCATCAAAACATTAGGTAGTAATATCAGATGTTTCTTCAGAAAAAAAATATGAGATTTAAAACAACTTAACAACTAGGTAACAGTCAATTTCATAGCTATAATAAAACTATTTTCAGTGACCATAAATTTAAAAATTGGAGTAAAATCTGTTCAGTTCTTTTGCTTCAAATTTTTTGAGCCTTTTTTTGGTATAAATTCTTAAGTCAGAACAGCTTGAGATTTACATAAATATTGTGAAAATAGCAAGGTGAGTTCCCATATACCCCATGTTCTTTTTTTCCCTATTATTAACTTCTTACATTAGTATGCACATTTGTTAAAACTGATGGATCAATACTACTATATTATTATTAAATCTATACTTGCTTCTAATTTTCTTGGGTTTTTTTGTTTTGTTTTGTTTTTTTTTTGTTTGTTTTTGTTCTCATGTTCTTTTTTTGTGCCAGGACCCCCTGGAGGACACCATGTTATCTTTATTCATCATGTTTCTGGCTCCTCTTGGCTGTGACTATTTTTCAGACCTTGTTTTTTTTTAAATGACTTTGGCAGTTTTAAGGAGTACTAGTCAGTGATTTGTAGAATGTACTTCCATTGGGATTTTTCTGATGTTTTTCTCATGATTATTCTAGAGCTAAGAGATCTGGGGAGGATGCCACAGAGATAAGTGCCATTTCATTACACTGTATGAGAGGTTCATACTGTCAACAGGACTTCTCCCTGGGGAGGCTGACCTTGACCTCCTGGCTGGAATAGTGTTTGTCAGGTGTCCCCACTGTAAGTTACTCTTTCATCCCCCTCTCTCCACACAGTACTCTTTGGCTGGAATTCACTATGAGCAGCTCATACTTAAGGAGTGGGGAGGTATGTTTTCCTTTCTTGAGAGTGAAGTGTCTACATGAATTATATGAAATTACTCTGGATAAAAGAATGCCTCTTCCTCCCCCATTTATTTATTTATTCAACCATTTACTGAGGCCCTGCCAGTTGACAGCAAGGAAGTATACGTGCACATGATAACCCGTGTTGTGAGGATACCCCACAGTGATATTTATCCTGCAAAATTAGACCAAACCCCCACCTGTTCTTCCCAGTGAAAGTAAATGTATGACTCTATCTGATCCCTTTAACCTATTCCCACTTATATAACACCAGCATATGGTGTCAGAAATAAATCATATTTATTTGGGAAGGGGAGCCTTTATAAAACAACAAATATATCAGTAATAAAGTATCTGAGTTAGTAACAAATAAACATAGGTTTGAAAAATAAAACACCACAGCAAAAGAATATTTTTGAGGTGAACACTATCATTTGGGTGAACATCACACTGATAACTGTTAGTTTCCTACAGAGGCAATATAAGATGTCAAGGCTGTAAATCACTATAAGCTACTATATGCAAAAGCTTGTGGGAGATTGAATGATTGGCCTGGATTCGCTATCTTTCCTGGCATTCACTTCCATGCCATACATTTATCATGGATCGTGTGACTTCTCCTTTCATTGACTTTGGACTTGACCATGTGACTTTCTCCTGTCAGTAGTGAAGTGACCATATATTGGTTTCTTAAATGGCCTCACATGTTCCTACCTGCTCTCTTGCACTTCTTCCATGAGAAGAGCCTTCTCAAGAACCTGCAATCCACTTGGCCTGGCCCTAGAGTGACATACATAAAGGAAAACTTTCCTAAATGGCCCACAGAATGTAGGGTGAAACAGAAACGCCCTTATACTCTGCCTAAATAGATTTACTGACAGCCAACCTGCTGACTCGGGAATAAAAAAGCCTTAGTATTTGTAAGAGTTAACTTTATGTGTCAAATTGACTGTGGTATAGTCTCAGTTATTCAATCAAAATCTGACTGAGGTTATGCCATGAACTATAATCAACTTACTTTAATTATTCTTAATAATTTGCATCAGCCTTTTCTAATCAGTCAGAGGACTTTAAAAGCAAAAGCTGAGGATTCTCTGATGAAAGAAATTAGCCTGAAGACGGCACTCTCAATCCTGCCTGAAAGTTCCAGGCTGCCAGCCTGATGTAAAGTTTTCAGCCTTGTCAATTCCTTAAAATCTCTCTCTCCATGTGTGTGTGTGTGTGTGTGTGTGTGTGTGTCCCCATATGCATACAAATTTCTCTTTGTGTACATACATACATAAGGGTTCTGTTTTACTGGAGAATCCTAACTGACACAGATTCTGGATTTTAGAGGAATTTTAGAGGAATAGAACCTTTAAGGAGGAGTTGTCTGAATTGGTTCTGGGGTTTCCAGAGTTGGTTCTCGCATCTGATTAGATTTAAAGGCACCAGTGACCCTATTTCCAGTATGAAAGGAAACATTAATATAGCTGTAGAAATATATAAAATATCAGCACTGGATACTCCTAAGCAAAATGTGACTGATGAGGAGGTACGCTATGCTGAAAAGAACTGAATTTTTTTTTGCAATTTATACAGACAGATTTCTGAGGAATATATGTGGAGACAGATATTAACGATGGGGGTGGGGGATGCTTGGGTGGCTCAGTCGGTTAAGTATCTGGCTCTTGATTTCAGCTCAGATCATGATCTCACAATTCGTGAGTTCAAGCCCTGCATTGGGCACTGTGCTGATGAACACAGAACCTGTTTGGGATTCTCTCTCTCCCTCTCTCTCTGCCCCTCTCTGCTCACATTGTCTCTATCTCAAAAATAAATAAACATTAAAAAAAAGAATATGGGATAATGCTGGAAAGTCACATAAAGTTGAAGTAGGCCAAATTTACTGACATGGCTCCATGACACAGAGATTCTGGATTTATTTAATGGTTTACCTTGTGGGGTTAGCAGGGCTCTACCAGTTTGTTTGGCAGATTGGCTACAACATGGACCAAAGGATGGCCCATGATAGTAAAGCTGGAAATGTGGTTGAATGTAGAGGAAGGGATTCAGAGGTTTAGGGAGACTGGGGTGTCAGAGTGGGGTTGTCATGTGAAACCTGCTCACCCACACCTTTTACCATGACTGTGAGACAGAAATTGGCTGTAGAATCACAACGCTGCTGAAGAGTTCTGTGGTCACCTCTGTAGGTTAGCAGTTACAGTGAGAAGCACGGGCACTGAACTGGATTCTTAAATGTAAGGGAATAATTGGATCTGGGGGTGGGGGGTCAGAGGCCACGTGGCAGAACTTACTTACCAAAGATAATGTGGGTATGGTTACCAGAATGGGTATCAGAGTCTTCTAAGCAGTAATCAGAATAATCTGACTCTCAGAAACCTATGACATTGGCAAGTTGATTATGTGTTCCTAAAATTGAAATAGATGGGAAGCCTATTTATTTCTTAACTTGGATTTAAAAAGCAGAATTTTAGGTCTAGTGAACAATCTATCCTGATTCACCAAAACAGTCATGGACCTTCAATCAATTTTCAGACTTGAACCAATTTATAGGCCCAGAACTCCATGAATGAGGGGAGGCCAGTTTCCTCTGAAGAGGACCCTGGTTAATCTTTTTCACAGCTTTCCTCAAAAGAGCATATGTCTTTCTACCAGGGTAACTGTTCATTGAAGAAAAGGAAATAATCATACTTTCCAGGGACTACCGGATAGTAACTCTTAACTGATGTGACACTTAATTCCAGGAGATTCAAAACATCACAGTAGTTCCTCAGTCAATGTAGGAGCTTATGAAGGTTACGTGATAAGTGGAATTTTAGCTCAGGCCCATCTCACGGTGAGTTCGGACACTTCTGAACCCCTCCCATGGTTACTGCCAGAGCCTCAAAATACATAATTGAAGTAGACCTACTTAGAAACTGGTAGAATCCCCACATTGTTTCTTATCCTGAGGAGGGAGGGCTTTTATGATAGAGCAGACCAAGTGGAAGCCCCTAGAATTGTCTCTATCAAGGCAAATAGTAAAACATTACCATTACAGGGACTGGAGACACTACAGATTACAGATATTAATGCCACCATCAAGAACTTCAAGAATACAGAGGTACTGATCCTCATTACATTGCCACTCGATTCACCTATTTGGCCAGTGCAGAAAAAATAGATGGCCTTGAGAATGACAGTGGAATGTCAGAAGTTTAACTAGTGATGACTCCAATTGCAG
Organism: Cryptoprocta ferox; assembly: GCA_028646485.1. Lineage (NCBI taxonomy): Eukaryota > Metazoa > Chordata > Mammalia > Carnivora > Eupleridae > Cryptoprocta > Cryptoprocta ferox. Next base: position 75,038,770 of record CM053569.1, read on the forward strand.
CTGTTGTACCAGGTATGGTTTCATTTCTTGAGCAAATTAACACATCCTCTGGTACCTGCTATGCAGGTATTGATTTGGCAAATGCTTTTCTCTTCAATACTTGGTCCATAATCTCACCAGAAGGAGGCTGCTTTCAGCTGACAAAACCAGCAATATACCTTCACTGTCCTACCCAGGGTATATCAACCTCCAGCAATAAGTTATAATTTAGACTACAAAGATCTTGATCACCTTTTCTTTCCACAAGACATCACACTGGTCCTTTGCTTTGATGACATTAGGCTAATTTGATCTAGTGGGCAGATCAGCACCTACTGTAGACTTATTGGTAAGATATGAGTGTCAGATGGTTGGACATAAATCCAACAAAAATTGGTGGACGGTCTATCTCAGTAAAATTTATAGAAGTCCAGTGGTATGGGACATGTTGAGATATGCCTTCTAAGAAGAAGGATAAATTGGTGTATATGGCCCCTCCTAAAGCCAAAAAAGAGGTAGAATGCCTAATGGGCCTCTTTGGATTTTGCAGGCGACAGTCATCATCTGAGTAAGCTACTCCTGCTAATTTACTGAGCGGCCTGAAAAGCTGCTAATTTCAAGTGAGTCTCAGAAAAAGAAAAGGCTCTGCAACATGTCCAGGCTGCTGTGCGAGCTGCTCTGAACTTAAGCCATCTGATCTAGCACATCCAAAGTTGCCTGGAGTGTCAGTGGCCTATAAGGATGCGGTTTGCAGTCTTTGGCAGGTTCCTATAGGTGAATTTCAGTCCGGGCTCTAAGTATATATATGATCTCTCTAAATATATTAATAATATAATGATATAATATGTTAATAATTAATAATTATATATATATGTAGTTGGATTAGAGCAGTCTCTGAAGGCACAAGTAAGTTACATGGAGAAGTAGTTCAAATTCCAGTGGCCCCACTCCTGGCCCCACATGCCTTCTCTCTCTCTCCCAGCCTGTATCTATGGCCCCATGCAGAGTTCTTCACAATCAGATGACTGAGGAAGTAAAAAATCTGGCCTGATTCACAGATAATTCTGCACATTGTATAGCATAACCTAAAATTGAACAGCTTTAAGACTGAAGCCTCTTTCTGCATTACATCTGGAGGCAATGGTGAAGAGAAATCTTCCCAGTTGTCAGAACTTTAAGCAGTGTGCTTGTTTGTTCATTTTACTTGGAAGGACAAATGGACGTAGTTATGAGTGTATATGGATTCATGGACTATGGCCAATAGTTTGGAAGGATGGTCAGGAAGTTAGAAAATACATTACTGGACAATTAGTGACAAGGAAGTCTGGGGGAGATTTATGGGGCTAGATCTTTCTGAAATAGAAAAAAAAACCTATAAAGATAGTTGTACCCCATATGAATGCTCAACAAAGGAGGAGTTAAGCAAAGGAAGATTTTAATAACCAAGTAAATAGGTAAATAGGATGGTCTGGTCTGTGAATACCAATCAGCCTTTTCCCCATCAGCATCTGTCATTGCCCAATGGACAGATGAACGAAGTGGCATTTGTAGCAGAGGTAGAGGGTATTCACAGGTCCGCAACATGGATTTCCACTCACCATGGTCAACCTGGTTACAGTCAATGCTCAATACCTAAATTTCCAACAACAGAGATCAATGCTGAATCTGATGTAGCACCATTCCCTGTGATGATTATCCAGTTACCTGGTGATAAGTTGATTACATTGGACTATTTTCATATTAGAAAGAGAAATGTTTTGTTCTTATTGGAATAAACACTTTGGATACAGACTTGTCTTTCATATATGCAATCTTTTTTTTAATTAAGTTTATTTATTTTGAAAGAGAACAAGCATGAGTGGAGGAGGGGCAGAGAAAGAAGGAAACACAGAATCCAAAGCAGGCTCCAGGCTCTGAGCTGTCAGCATGGAGCCTGAGCAGCGCTCGAGCTTACCATCTGCAAGATCATGACCTGAGCCGAAGTCAGATGTTTAACCGACCGAGCCATCCAGGTACCCCTCCTGTATGCACTCCTTTTACCAAATCTACCATCAGCGGACTTACAGAATGCCTTAACCATTTGCCATGGTGGTCCATACAGCACTGATTCTGATCAAGATATTCACTTAACAGTGAATGAAGTGAGGAATTAGACCCAAGCTCATGGAATTTACTGGTCTTACCATGTGCCTCACCATCCTGGAACAGCAAGCTTTATAGAACAGTGTAATGGACTTTTGAAGACCCAGTTACAGTGTCAGCTAGCAGTATCTTGCAAAACTGGGGTAAGGCTCTCCAGAAGCCTGTATGTGCTCTGAACTGACATCAACTGTATGGTGTTCTTTCTCCTGGAGCAAGGATTGGTGGGTCCAAGAATCAAAAGAGGAAATGGAAGTGGTACCACTCACTATTGCCCTGAGTGTCCCATTAGCAGAATTTTTACTTCTCAGTCCTATGAACTTAGGTTCTTCTGGCTTAGAGGTGTTTGTTCCTAAGGGAGAAATACTTCCAGCAGGAGACAAAATGATTCTATTGGAATGGAAACTGAGACTGCTGCCTAGCCACTCAGGCTCCTCATGACTGAGTCAACAGGCAAAGGAGTTACATTATTGACTGGGGTGATTGATCCTGATTCCCAAGGGAAGTTGGACTGCTACTCCACAGTGAAGGTAATGAAGAATATGTGTGGCATATAGGAGATACCGTAAGACGATGTGATTGAAGTCAATGAAAAACTACAAAAAAACAAAAACAACAAACAAACAAAAAACAATTAAAATACAACTGCTAATGGGTCAGACCCTTTGGAATGACAATTTGGAGCACCCTATGAGATAAAGAACAAGGACCAGCTGAGATGCCTGTTGAGGCAATGGAATATGCAATGGATAGTGGAAGAGGATGGTTATAAATTAACAGCTGCAACCATGTTCAGTTGCAGAAAAGAGGACTATAATTATGTTTCTTCTTATTTTTTCTTATGAATATATTTGTGTGTGTATATATATAACATATATAGTATAATATACAATATATAGTACACATTACACTAGTGTGTCTAAATATGTATATATTATATATGTATATATGTTTGTGTGTATATATATGTATACATATGTGTATTAAATGTCTTTGTTTTCTTCCCTCTCTCATCCCCTTCTCATCTAACATATAATTTATTAATAATATAAAGTTTCATATCACAGCAATTAAGTTACAGTATATTAAGGAGAAGAGTGAATATCACTGAAGGACTCCATATTCCCTTCAAAGGAAATGGCTAGTGTTTTAGGTTGTGTGAAGGATAGTTGCTTTTTCTTGGTTGGAAGTATGACTACAGCTTCTATTTGGAGGTTAAGTAGGTTACAGAGGGGTGTTTGGGTGCCAACGTGACAAGGCGTGTACTGTGATGGTTAGTTTTTATGTGCCAACTTGACCATACCAGTTACTCAGTCTGGAACCCAGTTATCCAATCAAACATTAATGATGTAGCTGTGGAGGCATTCTGTAGATATGGCTAACATATACAGTCAGTTGACTAAATAAATGAGATTATTCGAGATAATATGTGTGAGCCTCATGCAAACAATTTTAATTGTTTACTTACTTAAAGGCAAACTCAGACACTTCTTGATAAAAAAAAAAAAAATTTCTGCTTCAAGACTACAGCACCAACTCCTCCTGCCCAATCCTTTCCAGACTACTAGCCTGTCCTTAGGATTTCAGACTTGCCAGTTCACAAGTAATGTGAGCCAATTTCTGGAAATTATTCTCAGTGTCTGAATCCAGATATGTAGGTGTGGAACTGGTTCTGTTGTCTAGAGAATCACAACTGATACAATAGTGAATGCCAGTTAGATTTACAGTGTTACTCTGTAGAATTAGTCACAATAACTGATTAAAAGAGTATGTTTCTTGGTATTTCATAAACTCCATTAAGCACAACTAATAAGTGCCAACAATTTCAGTAACGAGTTTTAAATATACATATTAGAAGTTTCTGATTTATACTATAAAAAATCTATGAGAAAAGTAATTCATTTTGTAGTTGGTTCATTAACAAAATAACAATATCTTAACTGGAAATTTCAAACAACTTTTCCTCAGAAATCAAAAATGTCTTTTTTTCCCCTAGAAACACATTCATCATCTCCATAGTATATTTTCCTATTCATATCTGAAATTTTTAAGGCTTTCTTTGATAACAGTCTTAAATAATTGATCTATATTAAGATATAATGCAAGAACAAATGTACAATTTCCAAATGTTCTCATCTCTTTATCCCTCATATCCAGGGATAAAGAAAAAAAATCATTTATTTATTTATTAGTATCTAGTATAGCTGTACTAGGAAGAAACAAAGCCTCTATGGAAAGTAGTTTCTTAAAATATGGTTATTAGAAAATCTCACCACTTAAAATATGAAGATGAGAATACAAATGCATAAATAGCTTGAATGAATCGTGATAAAATTAAAAATGTTAAAATTACAAAGTCACAATATATAAATGTGACCCATTTCATTCTTCATCCATTTAGAATCCCCACAACGAGCTCAATGGTAAACCGTACTTCATGGAAAAGCCCTAGCCCCAGGAAACCAACTTCTTCTATTATTACAAGAGTGACCCAACAATTCGTGATGAAAGCATGGTCGTGCCCAAGAAAAGAGAAAACAGAGATGAATATTTCTTAAGCGCTTAAAGTGTGTTACTTATATGGAATGGGTCAACAGACTTGGCTTCTGTCCAGAGGTCTTGCCTCCTATGGTTAAATCTAATATCCAGAAATTAACAGGAACTATTTTGTCTTCAATTATGCTGAAAAGAGCACCAATTCCTATTGATTAAAACTCATTTTTATAACCAGAACAGAAAGAGTAAAATTAGACAAATACAGCCAAATTCATGCACGCTGCATATAAAATTTCAAACTGCTTCATTTGGCCTGAGGCTGTTAAAATAAAAAGAACGTACCTCTATAACAGCACACAGAGAAAAATGTTGAAATGGAGAACCTAGTAGATAGTCATATAGAGTAGAATAGAAAGCATTAGTACAAAAATATTTGGGCTTAAATTACTTATAAAATTTCCAGAATGCCTTATTTAGTGTGTGTAAAAAAAGTCTTTATAATGCTCTGCTTACTATGACAGTTCAGTTTACTGAAGGGAAAAATGTTATCTATTTATAGAATTTGCCCAAGGCAAAATTATGAAATATGCAAAATTTATCTTCCATCTTTTTGTGTATCCCAAACTCAAACCCAGTTTATACTGTCTCCACATGCTTCTGCATCTACACATGGAGCCTGAATGCAAATTATTAATTGGTCCCCCCTCAAAATTAGTTAAAATGATAGGATTGAAAATGACAGTTGCAGTCACTTGGGTTTCATTTTTAGTGAACATTTTGTTTATTTGGGATTGTGTACCATGAGGCAGCTATTTATGTATCTTTTAATCTTTTTTTTTTCAGTTGAAGTATAATTTACATAAACTATCTTATTGCTTTAAGGTGTACCTCATAGTGATTTGATATTTTTATACATTATGAAATGATCCTCACATTAAATCTAATTACCATCTGTCACCCTACAAAATTATTACAATATTGTTGACTCTATTTCCTATGCTGTACATTATATGCCCATAACTTACTTATTTAATAGTTATTTATTTATTTCTTACTTATTGATTTAAGAGTTGAAAGTTTGTACCTTTTAATCCCCTTCACCTATCTTGCACACCAAACCTATCACCCCTGGTAACCAACAGTTTCCCGTATTTGTGAGTCTGTTTCTGTTTTGTTTTGTCTTTTAGAATCCACATATGAGTGAAATCATATGGTATTTGTCTCTGTCTGACTTATTTCACTTAGCATAATATGTTGTAGATGTATCTATATTGTTGCAAATGGCAAGATTTCATTATTTTTTATGGCTGAGTAGTATTCTACATACATACATACATGCATATACATTCATATCATGTATATATCTTTCTAATAATGTGTTATTAGTGTACAAAGATACAATTGATTTCTGTATAACCTTTTTTGGTGGAGTCTTTATGGTGTTCTATATATAGTATCATGCCATCTGCTAATAATGGGTTTGACTTCTTCCTTTCAGATTTGTATGCCTTTATTACATATAATAATGTAATTATTTTGACTAATTGTTGTGGCTAAGTCTTCTAATACTGTGTTATATAGAAGTGGTGAGAAGTGGAATTTTTGTAATGTTCCTGATCTTAAAGGAAAAACTTTTATCATTTCACCACTGAGTATGATGTTAGCCATGGGATTGTCATATGTCCTATAATTATGTAGAGGTATGTTCCTTTTATACCCACTTGGTTGAGAGTTTTTATCATAAACCGATGTTGAATTTTGCTGAAAGCTTTTCTGCATCTATTGAGAGGATCACATGATTTTTATCCTTCACTTTGTTGAGGTGTATCACATTGATTCTTTGTGGATGTTGAACCATCTTTGCATTCCTGGAATAAATCCCACTTGATTGTGGTGTATGATCCTTTTAATATATTGTTGAGTTTGGTTGCTAATATTGTGTTGAAATTTTTTGCATCTATGTTAATCAGGAATCTTGTCTTGTAATTTTCTTTATTTGTAGAATCTTTGGTTTTGGTATCAAGGTAATGCTGGCCTCATAAAATGACTTTGGAAGCATTGTTTCCTCTTCATTTTTTTTTTTTTTTGGAATAATTTGGAATAGGTAATAAGTTTTCTTTAAATGTTTGGCAGAGTTCACCTGTGGAGCTGTCTGGTCCTGGAATTTTATTTTAGGAGAGTTTTTAAATTACTGATTCAATTTTCTTACTTGTAATTGGCCTATTCAGATTTTCTATTTCTTTGTGATTCAATCTTAGAAAATTGTGTATTTGTGGGAATTTAAACATTTCTTCTAGGTTTTCCAATTTGTTGACACATAATTGTTTGTTGTAGTCTCTTATGTTCTTTTGTATTTCTATGGTGTCAGTTATAACCTCTTTCATTTCTGATTTTATTTTACTTGAGTTCTCACTATTTTTTTTCTTTATGAATCTGGCTAGAGGATTAATTTTATTTCTCTTTTCCAAGAACCAGCTTTTAGTTTCATTGATCTTTTCTATTGTTTGTGGCCTCTTTTTTATTTATTTCTACTCTGTTCTTTATTATTTCCTTCATTCTACTGTTGGGCATTGATTGTTCTTCTTTTTCTAGTTCCTTTATGCTCAAAGTTGTATTCTTTATTTGGGATTTTCCTTGTTTCTTAAGAGATGTTCGTATCACTATGAACTTTTCTCTTCAATCTGCTTTTGCTGCATCCCACAGAATTTTGAAATATGTTTTTCCATTATCATTTGTATCAAAGTATTTTTTAACTTCCTCTTTGATTTCTTCACTCATCCATTGGTTGTATAGAAGCATACTGCTTTGTCTTCATGTGTTTTATATTTTCCAATTTTCCTCTTGTATTGATTTCTAGTTTCATGCCATTATGGTTGAAAAAGATGCTTCATATTATTTCAATCTTGTTCAATTTATTGACACTTACTTGTTATGTGGCCTAACATATAATATATCCTAAAGAATGTTCCATGTGCCCTTGAAAATAATGTGTATCCTAACAGTTTGGGGATGAAATGTTCTGTTCATATCTTTGAAGTCTATCTGGTCTAATATGTCATATAAGCCTGATGTTTCCTTACTGATTTTCTGTCCAGATGATCTATCCATTGATCAAAGTGGGTGTTAATGTCCCCCACGGTTGTGTTACTATCAATTTCTCTTTTATGTCTATTAATATTTGCTTTAGATATTTAGGTGCTCTTATGTTGGGTGCATGAATATTTACAAATGTTATATCCTTTTCTTGAATTGTCCATTTTATTATTAGGTAATACATTTCTTGTCTTTTATTACAGTCTTTGTTTTAAAGCCTATTTTTTCTGACAGAAGGATTGCTATTCCAGCTTTTGTTTCATTTCTATTTACATTAAATATCTTTTTTCCATCCCTTTGCTTTCAGTCTGTATATGTCTTTAGATCTGAAGTGAGTCTCTTGTAGACCGCATATATATGGGCCTTGATTTTGGTTTATTTTCCTTCATTCATTTTTTTTATTGTTTCACTAAAAGACTTCTTGATGGAAATCATATTGACAGGATTTTAAAATCTTCTGGTAAATAAACCTGTCATTCTAATAGGTATATTTCTTTACAACACTACTTGTTAAACTCTGACTGACCAGTAATTTTCTCTGTACTTAAGACTTAAGGAATTCTATGCAGATTGTACATCTAGAGTATGAATTTTTTCCTGAGAGGTTGATAGTTATGATGAAACCAATTATATTAATTAAGTCTTGTGTACAAAGAGCCTGATTTTTTTAATAGGAGAAAAAATAACTTCATCTCTGGAAGTTTTAAGTGCTTAATTATTGCTGTTTTTGTTTCAGAGGCAAAGAGAAAAATCATGCCCATCAAAAGAGTTCTATACAGAGGGTTTTGAGTTCCATCTTAAAAAACTAGGCCCAAGAAGTAAAACTCTCTGGGGCTGACATTTATAAAAAATTAGCAGTTAGTACAGTTACCTTGGAAATAAAGGCCCAAAACTTCTGTCTTTACATTTTCCACTGTGTTTACATTATGATTGTTGTTCCAGAAATGCTGTTGTAGTGGGAAAGTGTAGAGCTCCAATATCAGATTTTGCTAAGTAAGTATTGTCCAATTATAAAAAATGACAGTTTTCATCTGATTGCCTACCAGCACTCAGAGAAAAGTCCCGAAACAATGCAAAAAGTTGATATCTCATCAGGTTTCTTAATAGTTATACATATTCCTAAATATTGCCCTGTCACCTTCATTCTCATGCTTGTGCTTGGAGAGAGCTCAAAGGCAATTTTATTGTTTTATTGTTTTTAACTTGTACTACCAACATTAAAGGACATTAGCAAGTGTGTAAGTGTTGTATATTCTCCAAGATTCTCATGGAAGAGTGATCCCAAAATAAAAGCATACTCATGGAATATCTACACTATATATACAAAGTCCTGTTTTTTTTGACTATCATGTTTGTCCATTTCATTTCTTTGAATTGAATCGAATAAAGTCCAAAACTAAGACAAATAAATAATGACTTTCTAATGATATCTCTATAAATTATTATTGTCTTTTTAATCCATTTAGCCATCCTATGTTTTTTAACTGGAGCATTTAGTCCATTTATATTTAAAGCAATTATTAATACATATGTCCTTACTGCCGTTTTATTATTTGTTCTCTGTTTGTTTTGTAGTTCTTCTCTATTCCTTTATTCTTCTGTTGTCTCTTCCATTGTGGTTTGATAGGGTTTTTTATTGTTATGATTTGGTTCCTTTCTTTATATTTTGTGTGTCTATTGTAGATTTTTGTTTTGTGGTTACCATGAGGTTAATAGATATATTGACATATATATATAGCAGTCTATTTTATCATTTTTATTTTATATTTATTGTCAAGTTTGTTTCCATATAACACCCAGGGCTCATCCCAACAAGTGCCCTCCTCCATGCCCATCACCCCCCTTCCCCTGCCCCCTACCCCCTTCAGCCCTCAGTTTGTTCTCAGTATTCAAGAGTCTCTCATGGTTTGCCTCCCTCCCTCTCCCCAACTATTTTTCCCCTTCCCCTCTCCCATGGTCCTCTATTAAGTTTCTCCTGTCCCACTTATGAGTGAAAACATATGATATCTGTCCTTTTCTGCTTGACTTATTTCACTTAGCATAACACCCTCGAGTTCCATCCACATTGCTACAAATAGCCAGATTTCTTTCTTTCTCATTGCCATGTAGTATTCCATTGTATATATAAACCACATCTTCTTGATCCATTCATCAGTTGATGGACATTTAGGCTTTTTCCATGATTTGGCTATTGTTGAAAGTGCTGCTATGAACAGTGGGGTACATGTGCCCCTATGCATCAGCCTCCTGTATCCTTTGGGTAAATTCCTAGCAATGCTATTGCTGGGTCATAGGGGATATAGCAGTCTATTTTAAGTTCATACTTGCTTAAGTTTGAATGCATTCAAAAAGCAACACATTTTTACTTCAACCCCTACGTTTTTAGGTGTTTGACATCACATTTTACATATTCGTATTTCGTGTGTCTCTTAACTACTTATTATAGTTGATTTTACTATTTTTTTGTCTCTTAACACTTATTTAAGTGGCTGATCCACTGCCTTTACTAAATATTTGCCTTTACCAGGGAGATTTTTTCATTCATATGTTTTCACTTTTCTAGTTTCAGGAGTAATTAATTCCTTCAGTTTTACTTGTCTGGGAGACTATATATTTTTCAATTCCAAATGATAGCCTTGCCAGGCAGAGTATTCTTGATTGTAAGTTTTCCCTTTTAGCACTTTGAATACATCCTTCTGGTCTGCAAAATTTCTGCTGAAAAGTCACCTGATATTCTTTCAGAGTTTTCCTTGTATGTGATTGTTTTTTCTTTTGCTGTTTTTAAAATTCTCTCTTTATCTTTACTGACTTTTTAATTGTAATATGTCTTGATGTGGATCTCTGATTGTGTCTTGTCTGGGACTCTCTGTAATTTCTAGAACTAAATGTTTGTTTCCTTCCCCAGGATAGAAAAGTTTTCAGCTATTATTATGATTATGATTATGATTATGGTTATGATTCAAATAAGTTTTCTGCTCCTTCCTCTCTCTCATTTGCTTCTGGGACCTGTATAAGGTGGACATTAGTATGCTCTATGTCCCTGGAGTCCCGCAAACTATCCTCATTTAAAATAAATTGTTTTTCTTTTCTGATTGCGTGGTTTCCACTATTTTGTCTTCCAAATGGCTGGACCATTCACCTATATGCTCTAATCTGTTTTGATTCTTTGTAGTGCATTTTTCACCCTGATTTGTATTCTTCAGCCCCGATTCGTTCTTTCTTATATTTTTAACCTCTTTGTTGAAGTTCTCACTGTGTTCCTTCATTCTTCTCTTAAGTTTGTGACCTTCTATAGGACCATTATTTTCACCTCCTTATCAGGTAAATGACTTATTTCCATTTAATTAGTTGTTTGTTTATTTCTGGAGTTTTATCTTATTAGTTCATTTGGAACATATTCCTCTGTTGCCACATTTTGTTTGACACTCTTATTTGTTTCTACGAATTAAGCAGAAGAGCTACCTCTGCTAGTATTGAAAGAGTGACCTTGTATAGGAGCGTCCCCTGCGTAGACTGTGTGTTCCTGGTAACTCTGGCAGGCTAGCTGGAATTGGAGTGGGTGCAGGCTGGAAGGCCTCTGGGTTTGCCATACCAGGGCCACTCTTGTGAGATGGCTAGAGCTGGAGCAGGCATGCCCTGTAATGGGTACTGGGGTGTGCTGCTCTGGGGCCACCTTGGGGTAGTCGAATTGGGTGCAGATTGTAGGGGAGATCAGGCATATGCCACGTTGAAATGCCCTAGTGGGATGGTTAAAGCTGGAGCAGTAACAGTCAGGGGATTCCTGAGGCAGGCTGCACCAGGGCCACCTTGATAAGACAGCTGGGTTGAGTCCAGGACGGGATGAGTTCTGGAGCATATTGTGCCAAGGCTTTCTTGGTGAGATAGCTAGAGATGGGATGGGTGTAGGCAGGGAAGGCCCTTGGTATGCCATGCAAGGCATGGGGTGGCAGCTGGACTTGGAGTAAACCAAGAGCCTGGGGCACCCTGGGGTGGTTCTATTAGGTCAGCTAGAGGGCCTGGACCCTGCAGCTGCCTGCACTATCAAAGTGGAGGGGGAGGACATAAACAATGGTACTCACTGGTGTCTCCAATCCTGGAGAGAGTTCTAGCACTTCCCTGGTTGGTGGATGCTCTAAGGTTAGTAAATGGATTTCCTCTATGTGCAGTCCAGTTGTCCTTTAAACCACTGTTTTTTCATGGTACCCCAAAGCAGGTGAATCTATGTGCGGACTACTTTATGACACCTTCCCTACTGCAGGCTGCTGCATTGGGGGTGATTTTCCTGCTATCACTGAGTCTCTATCTCTCCCACTCATCTCTATGTGGCTTTTCTGTCTTTTGTTATGCAGAAGCTGTTCAGACCTTCAGAAGGAATTGTTGTATAGGCAGGTGTAGATTCATTGTGCCCATGGGAGGAAGTGAATTCAGGATCTTCCTATGCAGCCATCTTGGACTACCCCTTCTTTCACCTTTCTATATTGGCTAGAATACTGGCTGGTTACTTTAAAAAAGATGCTGGCTTAAACAGGATAGCCTGTATGTCTCTCTTGTAAGGTCTAAGCTTAATAATCAAGAGGTGATTTCAAAGTGTCTGAAATCCATTCTTCTTCCATTTTATTTCTCTTGCAATCCTTACCGTGTGTGGTCTGAGAAAATCCACCTTTTGTTTCTTTGTACAAATTTGTGCCAGGGCAGAAAATGGGAGTTGAACACATCAAGTCCATTCACATTTCATTCTTCACAACACAAGATAACCACATTGAAACTAGCCACATTGAGACTGGGATACAGTGTTTAAGGGGCAGCCCTGTGACAGGCCACCATGTGCATCACAGAAGACAAGAGAGGCCAGCAGTAGACCTGGCCACACTTAACGTGAGAACTTCCTTTTCCCAGTGTGGCTCCTGTCACTTTTAACATTCACCTTCATTCCTTTGGAAACAAATGTTCCTTTTAAGAACATTTTTATAGGCCCAGAAATCATTGAGGAATTTATATTTATGTTTTACTATTTTAAAACGTATTTCCCCCAAATATTGTATCAGTTTTGTCCAGTTATGCTTTCTCTGCTCGTTTGCAAAGTTGTCAAGAATTTTTGAAATCTCTGAGGGAACTTTCCAAAATCAATTTTTTTCTAAAAACTGAAATAATTCCAATCCCCGATTGATATTTTGATAATGGACTCAAAATTTCCACATTGATTTTACAACTCTAATATGCATATTTAGTCAGTTATGTCAATTTCTTAAGTGATTTTGATTTTTATGATAAACTCATTTTCAGCCAATCAATCTATTTAGTTAGATATTTTATACTTTTAAGCAAATATTTATTTTAAATTATGCAATTTTGATAAGACTCCTTTAAAAAAGTGAGTCTTGGGGGACCTGGGTAGCTTAGTCAGTTAAGCGCTGATTTTGGCTCAGATCATGATCTCGCAGTTTGTGGGTTTGAGCCCAACATCGAGCTCTGTGCTGACAGCTCAGAGTCTGGAGCCTGCTTTGGAGTCTGTGTCTCCCTCACTCTCTGCCCCTCCTCTGCTTACACTTTCCCTCTCTTAAAAATAAATAAACATTAAAAAAAATTTTTTTTAAATAAAAAAAGGAAGTCTTTTTTGACATTTGATACTCACTTAGAGGAAGAGAAGAAATTCTGAAAATCCATGAACACATTGCCAGACAAACACTGCAGGCTAATGAATTAGAAATATAGCAAATAATATGCTGAAAGAGACATGTGTGCTTATAGAAGTCTTCTAAAAAGCTGAAGAGTGCTCTATGTTGCACAAAGTATCCCTACTCTGTGTGTTGAATTTGGTGGAATCTAAAAAATCCCAACAAATAAAAACAGAGTGAAATTATGGTTACCAGTGACTGGGGGATGGGGGAAATAGATATAAATAGATATTGTGTAAGGGCATAAATTTCCAATAAGTAGATAAATAAGTCCTGGAAATCTAATGTACAGTACAGTAAATATAGACAACAATATAGCATTATAATCACCAGCTAAGAGATTAGATCTTTGTTCTCACAACAACACCAAAAAAAGATAATTAGGCAAAGTGATAGAATTGCTAACTAATGTGACAATGACAATCATATTGCAATGTATAAACATATCAGTCAATACACTTACAACTTAAACTTACAAAATATTATGTCAAATATATTTCATTAAAAAATCATGTAAAAATTATCTCCTCCTCCAAATCCAGAAAATGGGTAAAATACTTGAAATTATGCACAAAGTTATAAAATCTTCCCATTGTGCACAGAATCAAGAATGGATATATTTGTGGATATCAATATTCATATTGCTACACACTTGAGATTTTTATTCCTTTTTCCCCCCAAAGTTTTTATTGATCAACTTTTTGGTTTCTCAGTACCCAGGTTTTACCATTTTAAAACTTCAGACAAACTCCATATACACACCTCCACAATTTCCAAGAGGCATCTCCTGTAAATGCAATTATTTTGTGCCTATTACTCAGGAATCTGACATTTCATGCCACTTGTCTTAGTGTGATCATGGAGATCATGGTATCTGGCCATGACAGGGAGTCCCCAGGGCAGGTCTGTTTCCCCCATAAGTTATGTAATTGCTTGGCACAGAGGGTGGCTCATTCAGGAGTACATTTCATATCTGCAGAAAGGAATTGGGGGATCAAGATTTCTACAGGTTAAAAGTCTTAACACAAGGAAGGCATCTTTGATGGTGATATTTTCAAGGTATGGTGACATATATATTTTGGAGTTAATTATCTTATTGCTATTTTCAAAACCTTTCTCCACATAAGCATGTCTATACAACACACTGTGTGACTCGTTTCTGTTCTCATTTTCAGAAGTTCTGGATAGACATTTTAGTTTCACAGCATGCGATTTTAATCCTTTAGAAAGTAAGTTCTAAATGTATGTGTAAAGAACACAGGAAAAATGTTCAACCTATGTAACTTACAAGAGAAGGTGAAAAGAGTAAAGTTACAGGGTAAGGTAATGCTCTTTTTAAACCTTTGGGGAAACACTAATATATGTGTTTATTGGTAAAAACAGATGAAAATGAAGCCCTAGGATACATAGAGACAGGTAGAAACAAGAATCCAATTTGATGAAGATTCAGAAAGAAGACAAGTACAGAGTGGAAAATATCAGAAAACACTCAGGAAGCACGCTATATTGACCATGTACGTACTTACTAAATAATGTGCTCACACGGTCCAATTCTTAATACCCTGTTCTGTCTGATGTGGAAAGTAGTTGCTGTCCTCCTTCTCAGGGATGATATAAGTTCAACTAAAATACAATGTCTATAAGTATTTTGAAAAACTTATGAATTATATAAGTAAGTCAGTTATGAGCATTATTACTCCTGCAAGGAAACCTCAGGAAAAAGATAAAGGAAAATACTTTTTAATGTTTTTTTAATGTTTATTCATTTTTTGAGAGAGAGGGAAAGACAGAAACAGAGCAAGAATAGGGGAGGGGCAGAGCGACATAGAATCCAAACCAGGTTCCAGGACTGAGTTGTCAGCACAGAGCCTGAGACAGGGCTTGAACTCATGAATCATGAAATCATGACCTGAGCCGAAGTCTGATGCCTAACTGACTGAGCCACCCAGGAGCCCTGATAGAGGAAAATATTTTACCCATTCTAAGACATGTAGACACTCAAAACTCAATAGCAAGAATCAGGTTAGATTTTTAATAATTGTGAGTTTTCTTTTAAATATGAAGTGGAGGATGTATATGATCTATAGTTATACTAATGTAAAATTCCAATTATTCATCATACTATAAAAAGCCTTGATCAATAAGTCCATCCTGGTTCCCTTTAAATTGGGATATTATCCCCACATAAGTGCACCACTCCCTACAGTTAAGCGCAAACTTCTCCCTTTCCCTGCTACTGCTCTTACTATTTGCACTCACCTTTGGTTGATTACAATTATGATTATTTAGGCCTCACTGTCAAATACCACCTTCCCTTTAGTCCTCTGATTTAGTCCCTCTCATTCACATCTCCTTCACTTGGTTCCACTGCTAGTCATATTTGTTTCATGCACAAACTCTTAAGTCTGTAAGGTTCTGGAGTTTGTCACCTAGAATGTCCTGTGACCAATTCATTTCCCCAGGATCCACCAGGTCAGGCCGCTCTGCACATGCTCGAAATGGAGGTGATGACACTAAAGATTCAAGGCTCCATGCCCACAGAAGCCAGCCGTAATCACAGCATATTTTATCACCAGTAGGCCATGCATTTCAGAGATAATTTTATGTTAGAACACATCATTTTGCCCTACATTTTCAAGGAACGTCTAAAGGAGATATCTTCAATAACAAACCAAGCACCAAATATGGCCTGCAGACAGATTTTGTGTGTTAAATTTTCACTCTGGTAGGACATTCTCTCTTCAATTAATTGATTACAGGTTGCTCTTATCTAGAATACATTATACTTCCTTTTGTTAATTTATCTTCCAGGACCTGAAGCATTTGGGCTAGTGACCCTTGCTCTTCACAATAAAAACACTTTCATTATTGTTTAAAAAAAAAGTTTCCAATCTAAAACAGTTTTACACCAGCTAAGAGAAAGAAAAAACCAACAGGGAATTGCATTTATTTATTCAGCCGTGGAATGATGTGTTCCATCTAAATGCTATGCAGAAACCCAGTATGAAAAATGCATAAGGATTGAGCAGTTCTTGTTGCTATGGGCAGGAGGGTAGGCTCAGGTTCTCTGGTTTGCTGTCTTTCCTACAGAAAATTAGGCCAGTTCTCTCAAACCCTGGATCTCTGCAGGGCACAGTTTAAGGACCACTGTGGTAGGTAACTCCTACAGTCCTTGACATCCTCATGACTTGGGTATGTGGTCTGATACAAGGTCTGACACAGAGTGGCCAGAAAATCATGACCATCTGCATGCCTTATTGTAGCAATACTGTCTGTATGAAAATGAACCTTGCATTACACCCTAAGCAAAAGATAATAGACAGTTTTTCCAAAGCACATATCCAAATGACCAACAGGTACATGAAAATCACTTCCCACTGCTATTATCTAAAAGACAAGAGATAACAAGTGTTGGTGAACATGTGGAGAAAAGATAACTACTGTATGATATTGATTGCACAGTGTTGGTTGTGAATCTAAATTGGTTCATCCACTACAGAAAACAATATGGAGGTTCCTCAAAAAATTAAAAGTAGATCTACTTTATGATCCATAAATTCCACTTCTAGGTATATACCCAAATGGAATGAAAATAGGAGTCTGAAGCCCTTCCATGTTTACTGAAATATTATTCACAATAGCCACGATATGGAAACAACTTAAATGCTCATCAGTGAATAAATGGATAAAGAAAATGTGGAATATATACACAATATAATATAATTCAACCATGTAAAATAAGACCATTTGTGACAACAGAGGATGAAACTTGAGAAAATTATGCTGCTGAATGATTAAATCAGAGACAGACAAATATTGTGCTATAATCACTCTATTCAAAATATGTAATCTAAAACAGACTAAAATGGTGTTTCCCAAGGCTTGGGCATTGGAGTAATGGAACAAATGTGGTTTAAGGGTACAAATTTTTAAATAAGTCCTAGAGATCTCATGCAGAGTATAGTGAATATAGATAACAATATTCTAACTATTAAAATAAATAATAATTATAATTTGAGAAAGATACTAATTATTGCTACAGTGGGAATTATAATACAATATATAAATGTATCAAATCAAGAGGATTTACACATTAAATATATACAATGTTATATGCCAAACACTTTTCAACAAAAATCAAAAAGATAAGTCACTCTGCCACACAAAATACTAATACTACACTGAAGAATAAGAATGAATCAATTTGAATCAATTTGAAAGTGCTGGTATAATTTTATTGAACAGAATTTCTTTACTTATTAAAATCTTTTTCCATGACTCCAAAAGTAGTAACTCTGATATTTTGACTAAGAATATTTAGATATTGAGGGGAAATTTTTATCGCTATGCCATTTAAAAATATTACCAACTTTTTCTATAGCAAGAACAATACTTTCATCAGAATGATTTTAATATCTAGCCCTTAGTTTTAACAATAATGGTATGTATTGAGAGACAATTGATTTATCTTTTGTCTTTACAACTATTAAAAGAAATCTTGTTATGAAATTAAAGACGGGAATATAATAATATTAATGGCTCTCATCGAAAAGTCAAGGACTGACATAAATTGGAAAAAATGTACTATCATCTTTTAAAAAGGCAAAACCTCAAAAAATATGAAGTCTCCATTCATTATGTGGCCTGAGGGAGTAATTGAGTTGTATTTCAAAGATGCAATTTAAATTTTATTATGCAAAATAATGAATCACCGTGGGATTGTGTTAACATGTAGATTTCAATTCTGTAGTCCCTGGAGGGAGGTCAAGCTCACAGAAAATGGCCAAAGCCCTAGTGTTTCTCTCACCACACTTATTAGCAAGGCTACAGATTGTCAATGTGACCCAAAGAAATATGTGCTTTTCATAAAAATCAAAGAAGTCTCAAGGACCTAAATGGTGATCCAAAATATGGCAGAATGGCATTGGCAACTTCCTTTTCAGAGTCCTCCACCATCAAAATAGGTCTTCTCCTAAGAAGCCATATATATTTAACACAAACAATGAGATATCATGGTTTACAGCAGGGAACATATGTATTCAGCTCCATTTAATAAGACATAATATTATTATTTATTGATGCTATTAAAAGATGCAAGGTATAATGTTTAAATAAAAAAGAATAATTGTATGATGGTAATAATTAAAATAAATTACTTTCTGAAACAGATTTATTAGTAATCAAGCCTCTTAAATATTATCTCACTTTATGAAATCATCAAGTATTCAATTAGATTGAGAGATAAAAAAATTTTAAGAGTAAGTACAGCCTTGACAATAATTTTAATCTAATCTCCTTTTGATATTATTGAGGGAAGGGAAGTCCCTTTGGAACAATTTAAAGATGATGTACATTTTTTTTAAGATCCTTCAGTTTTGTGCCCAAATTTAAAACAGAACTCGATATTTTAAAAACCCAGGTGGGCGATTCCTCCTATTGTAGCTTATTTACTGAAGCACAGTGTTGGGTTAGGTGTAAAATGAGAAGACACATGTCACATTTGCAATTGGAAAGACAGAGCATAAACAATATTAGAAAGGAAATACTAACTTTATAGTAAAGGACATTAAGGTTTGAATTCAGCCCACTCACTCACTAGCTATAAGAAAATGTAAAAATATTTAAATCCTCTAAACCTTAGTTTCCTCCACTATAATTTTCAAGTTGATAATCACTACCTCCAAGGGTAAGTGGAAAGAGTTAAGTTAGCACATATAAATAGATGATTTGAGTGCTTGTACATAGTAGACAATCAGTAATAATAGGAATGACATATGTTTTACATAGTATCAAATAAAAATATGTAATATATCTGCTTAGATTAACTCCCAAATGGCATACACAGCAATAGATCACTGTGCATTGGAGTGATCCAAGAAGATTCATGGAATAAATTCAAGTCCCTGGATATTGAACAGTAAAGAAATTTTACCCTTGGTCTCACCTCAGAAAATAGAGGCTGACACAGGGTTTATAGATCAGATGACATCAACAAAATGGCAGAACAGATGTTTTCTACCATCTTCTCCCCAAACACCGAGTTTGACAATTGTGGATGAACATACTTTTGTGGAAATCTGGGAGTTCAGTGGAGTTCTAACAAGCCATTGGAGTAAAAAAAAACTTAAGATTGGACACACTGAAGAAAGTAAGAGAAAAAGTTACTTTACCTATATCACAATTCCCTCAAAGTGAACAGCTTAGTTCCAAGAAAAACATTCTCAGCTCATAATTTCTTCCATGGAGGAAGGTGAGAGTGTGTGAATAAGCTCTTGGCTTCCCCAGTGATGCAGGACACTGCCAAAGAGGCCCTCTACTTTCTTGTTCCATAAAATACTGAGGTAAGCTGTATGAGTATGGGATAACACAGCCAGGGGTCTCAAAGAGCGTCAAGGAATCATGGATTCTACTAACCACTTTGCAGACTTACCAGGATGCCCTTCATTAAACCACTGAAGTCAATTCCCATGTGGGTTTCTCCAAATGGCCCATGAGCACTCCTAGTACTCTGTGCACTTTACCCATACAATTGACTCTTTGTGTATGTCTCAGAGGGCAGTGAGTACAGATAGCTAGTGGGGACATTCAGAATGCCATATCAACTCTAAAATTGGGAGAAACTACACAAAATTGGGCTTTTAGCAACACTTCATGGAAAACGAATGGGAGACCCAACTTTCCAGGATGGAGAGAAAGTATACAATCTTAAGAATTTCCCCACGAGGGAAAAAGAAGTTGGAGCATGTGCACTCACAGAAAAGTTCTGAGAAAGCCTCAGTATCCCTAGCAGGGCTGATAAAGATTTTCTCTTCCAAAGTCAGTCTTTACTGACTGCTGATGGTGACTGCTTCTTCAAATGTGAAAACAGCAATGGAAGAAGGAACATAAAAAAATCAAGAACACATGAGACAACCAAAGGAAAATAATAATTTCCCAGTAACCAATTCAAAAGAAATGGAGATATGCAACTTACATGATAACACAGAAAGACAAGTCAGTGAAATCAAGAAAACAATACATGAACAAAACAAGAAGCTTAACATATATATGGAAATCATAAAGAAGAAACCAACAGAAATTCTAGAGCTGAAGAAAATAATGAATGAATTGAAGCATGCAATAGAGAGCATCAACTGCATTATTTAATAAAGCAGAAGAATCTGTGAAGTCAAAGACAAGTCATTTGAAATCATTTAGTCAAAGGAAAACAAAGAAGGAAGAATGAAAAGGAGTTAAGGATCTCTATGTATCTCTATCTCTATCTCTAAGGATCTCTATCTTATAGCTTATTATCCAAAAACAAAAACAAAAACAAAAACCCTCAAAAAACAAAACAAAACAGGGGCACCTGGGTGGCTCAGTTGGTTAAGCCTCCAACTCTGGCTCAGGTCATGATCTCATGGTCTGTGGGTTTGAGCCCTGCATCAGGCTCTGTGCTGACAGCTTGGAGCCTGGAGCCTGCTTCTAATTCTGTGTCTCCCTCTCTCTCTGCCCCTCCCCTGTTTTCTCTGTCTCTCAAAAATAAATAAACATTAAAAAGGAAAAAAAAAAACAAATAGACTCTGCATTATAGGTGTCCCAGAAGGACATGAGAAGAAGAAAGGGGGAAGAAAACTTATTTAAAGAAATAATGGCTGCGAACTTCCCAAACCTGGGGAGCATTTGGTTATGCAAGTTCATGAAGCTCATAAGTCCCTATAAAGATTCAACCCCAAAAGATCTTATTAAAGACATATAATAAAATGTCTAAAATAAAAAAAGAGAATTTTACAAGTAGGAAGAGAAAAAATAGTCCTCACATATAAGGTAATAATTATAAGGCTAACGGTTATTTTAGTTTATTTGTTTCGTGGTTGTTTTTTATTTTTTAGCAGAAACCTTACAAACCATGAGAAAGTGGGATGGTATGTTTAAAGTGCTGCAAAAGGGGTTCCTGGGGGGGCTCAGTCAGTTAAGCACTGGACTTCAACTCAGGTCATGATCCTGTGGTTTGTGAGTTCGAGCAACACATTGAGCTCTGTGCTGACAGCTCAAAGCCTGGAGTCTGCTTGGAATTCTGTGTCTTCTCTCTCTGCCCTTCCCCTGCTCGTGCTCTGTATGTGTCTCTTTTTCAAAAATAAATAAACATAAAAAAATTAAGTGCTGAAAACAAAACAAAACAACAACATCAGAAAAACACCCGGCTAACCAAAAATAGTTTGCCTGACAAAGTTACCCTTCAGAAATGAATGAAAGATAAAAATTTTCCCAAATAAAAGCTGAAGGAGTTCATCACCACTAACCCACCTTACAACCAATGGTGAAAAGAATCCTTGAAGCTTAAACAAAAGGATGCTAATTAGTAACATGAAAGCATATGAAAATATAAAATAAACTGACAAATATAAGTATATAGTTAAATTCAGAATAATTTTATACTATATATAATATGATGACAGGAAATCACTTACTTCTACTATAAAGGTGAAAAGACAAAAGTATTAAAAAAATAACTACAGGGGTTCCTGTGTGGCTCAGGCATGTAAGCGTCTGACTTCGACTCAGGTCATGATCTCATGATACATGAGTTTGAGACCCATGTGGGCTCTGTGCTAACAGCTAAGAGCCTGGAACCTGTTTCAGATTCTGTGTCTTCCTCTCTCTCTGCTCCTCCCCCGTTCACACTCTGTCTCTCTGTCAAAAATAAATAAACATTAAAGAAATAACCACAGAGACAATTTTATTAATGGATATGTAATAGTAAAAGATGTAAATTATGACATCAAAAACGTAATATGTGGGGAGGAGGAGTAAAAGAGTAGTTTTCATATAAATGAAATTAAGTTGTTATGAACTTAAAATAAGCTGTTATAACTATGTTTTACGTTAACTTCACAGAAACCACAAAGCAAATCTACAGTACAATGCAAAAGATAAAAAGAATGGAATCTAAACAAACCAGTATGGAAAATCATGAATTCAAAAAAAAAAATAGCAGGAGAGGGTAAAAGAAACAAAAGAATAGCAAAACATCCCGAAAACAATAAAATGGTATTAATAAGTCCTTTCCTATAAAAAGTTATTTTAAATGGAAATGAATTAAATTATCCAAAAAAAGGCATAGAGTGGATAGATGGATTAAAAACAAAAAGACCCAACTACCTGCTACCTTCAAGAGACCCATATCAGCTTCAAGGACACACAGAGGCTCAAGGTGAAGGGATAGAAAAAGATATTGAATGTAAATGGAAACCATAAGAGAGCAGAAGTAGATATACTTGTTTCAGGCAAATAGACTTTAACTCAAAAATTCTTTATAAGAGACAAATAAAATTATTATATAATAATAAATAGGTGACCTCACCAAAAGGACATATTCATTATAAATATAAATGCACCTGACATTGAAATACCTAAATATATTAAGTAAAAGTAATGGAAATCATTAAGTTAATATATATTTTGGATTGAAGGCAGCAGCTGGTACTAAGAGGTGACAAATTCTTGCTATTCCAGAATATAACATGGTGTTCTAATTTTATCAGAAACTCTGAAAATTTAATTTTAATGACAAATCTCAATATATAGATTTTGACAACTTACTTTCAATTTCAAAGACAGTGGTGAATAAATTTAAAAAAGCGTATTTGTGAGTCAGAGATGGTTTATGGAAACATATATATGAGATAGCATTGGCGAGAATAATTTAATTTTATAAATAGATATTCAAAACCAATTTTAAAATGTAATCCCAAAATAATAACAGTTACAGTAAAATTTAATATAAGCAAAATAAGAAAATAATGTTTTTACATCATATAGAATTAGCATTTATTTCATATTTATAAAAATCATGATTAAAAATTGAAAATATGAATAACGACAAGAGATTACTGTGAATAATTAATGCCAGAAATTGGACAACCTAAAAAAAATGGATAAATCCTTAGAAACACGTAATCCATCAAGACTGAAACATGAAGAAAAAGAAAATATGAACATACTAGTAAAGTATCAGTAATCAAAAATGTCACACAAAGAAAAGTGTAAGGCCTGAGTGATTTTCCTGGCAAATTCTGCCATATATTTAAAAATGAACAAATAATAAGTTCTCTCCCTTACATTTTGTAAAATTCATTTTACAAAATCATCGCTATCTTCATACCAAAGCCAAATAAGAACAACACAAGTAAATAGATTACAGACCATATCGCTGATAACATAGATGCAAAAATCTTCAACAAACTGGATATAAGAGTGTATGTGACAAGCCTAAAGGTGCATCATGCTCATAGATAAAAAGCTGAAAGCTTTTCCTCTAAGATCAGGAGCAAGACAAGCATACTCACACTTGCCATTTCTATTCAACATAAAAGTGAAGTTTCTAGCCATAGCAATTAGGCAAGAAATTTTTTTTTTAAATCCAAATCTGAAAGGAAGAAATAAATGCGTCTCCCTTTGAAGATGACATGGTTTTATATAACAGAAAACTCTAAAGCCTCCGCCCAAAACTTGTTAGAAATGATAAACAGATTCAATTGCAGGACACAAAATCAACGCACAAAAATCAGTTGTGTTTCTATGCATTAGCAACAAACAATCAGAAAAAGAAATGAAGAAAATCCTACTTACGACAGTATAAAAAAGAATAAAACACTTAACAATAAATTTAACAAGAAGGTAAAAGATATGATACTGAAAACTCTAAGACTTTGATGAAAGAAATAGAGGAAAACATATATATGAAGAAAAATATCTCTTGTTCATGGATTAAAAGAACCAGTACTGTTAAAAATTCATACTACCCAACCAAAATGATCTACAGATTCAATGCAATCTCTATCAAAATTCCAATGGCGTTCTCCACAGAAACAGAAAAAAAATCCCAAAACTCATATGGAGGCACAAAAGATCCCTAATAGCCAAAGTAGTCCTGAGAAAGAACAAAACTTGAAGCATTACATTTCTTGATTTCAAAGTATATAACAAAGCCATGGTAATCAACAGTGTGATGCTGGCATTAAAACGGATACATAGACCACTGGAACAAAGAAAGAGCCCAGTTATAAACTCATGCACAGATGGTCTACTAAAATTTGACAAGGTCTCCAAAAACACAATATGGTGAAAAGATAGCCTCTTCAGTGGTGTTGGGAAAACTGACTATCCACATGCAAAAGAATGAAACTGGACCCCTGGCTTCTACCAGTCTCAAGAATTAATTTGAAATGAATTACATATTTAAATGTAAGACCTGAAACTGCAAAACTCCTAGAAGAAATCATAGAGAGTAGGTTCCTTGACATTGGTCTTGGCAATGGTTCTTTGGATATGATATCAAAAGCACAGGAAACAAAAGCAAAAATAAACAAGTGGGACTATATCAAAGTAAAAAGCTTCTAAATAACAAATAAAAAATCAACAAAAAAAACCTATGGAACTGGAGAAAATATTTGCACACCATACATCTTATAAGTGGTTAATATCCAAACTATATAAGAAACTTATATGGCTCAATAGCAAAAATCATGATCATCATCACATGATTTAAAAATGAGCAAAGGACTTAAATAGACATTTTTTAAAGAAACCATACAAATGGCCAGCAGGTATGTGAAAAGGTGTTCAACATCATAACTAATTGCAAAATGCAAATCAAAAACACAATGAGATATCATCTCACATATATTAGGGTGACTTTTATCAAAAAGACAACAGATTAACAAGTATTAGGATGTGAAGAACAGAGAACACTTGTATACTGTTGGTGGAAAAGTATTTTGAACACTTAGTTTGGAAAAGAGAATGGAAGTTCCTCAAAAAAATATAAATAAAGCTACCATATGATCCAGTAATCCCACTCCTGGGTATGTATACACATTGTCTGAGATATTTGTATTCCTATGTGTATTGAAGCATTATTCACAATAGCCAGCATATGGAAACAACCTAATTATCTATGGATATAGAAACAATCTTATTTTCTATGGAAAGATGAATGGATAAATAAGATACTGTTTGTGTAAACACACAAACAGGGATATTATTCTGCCATGAGAAAGAAGGAAATCCTTCCATTTGCAACAATGTGGATAAATCTACAGGATTTTATGCTAAGTGAAGTTAGTCAGCAAGAGAAAGATACATACTGTATGATTTCACTTATATATTGAATCTGGAAAAGAAAGAACATTTGAACTCATAGAAATAGAGGGAAGAATGGTGGTTACCAGAGATTAGAGTTTAGGGGAGGTGGGGAGATGTTGGTCAAAGGATATATGCCTTCAGTTACAAGATGAATGAGCCCTAGAGATCTAATTGCTGAATGATGATCAGGGTTAAGAATAGTATGTTGTGTACTTGAAATCTGCTTAGAAAGTGAACCTCACACACACACACACACACACACACACACACACACATACAGTAACTATGTGAGGTGATGGATGTGTTAATTATCCTGATTATGGTAATCATTTCACAAGGTATACATATCTCAAATCTTCACATTATATAATTTTTAAAAATTTTTTAATGTTTATTTTTGACAGAGAGACAGAGACAGAGAGCGATTGGGGGAGGGGAAGAAAGAGAGGGAAACAGAATCTCAAGCAGGTTTCAGGCTCTGAGCTGTCAGCACAGAGACTGATGCTGGGCTCGAACTCACGGACCATGAGGTCATGACTTGAGCCAAAGTTGGACACTCAACTGACTGAGCCTTCCAGGTGCCCCACACATTATATACTTGAAATACCTCAATTAAACCTCAATAAAGCTGAAAAGAAGAGCTTACAAGTAGAGAGTTTATTACCTACAGTGGCCTGAGGGAGCAAAGGGGGATGGGGATGAGAGGTAGCACAGGAAAGGAGACAGAGAGACAGAGAAACAGGAAGGACATATGAAGGACACAGATGCACACTCACCACCCCAAGCCAGCCATGCTCAGCCTGGTGACTGCTGAGGAGCCAGCACAGTGGTCCTGGAATTGCCCTCTTGAGGCAGCGAAGAAACAGGTTCATATGCACAGATCTGCCCTATGGGCCCAGCCCTCCAGTGGGTACTAGCTCCATCCCCTCTGGCACACAGCAAGAGACATACAGTGCAGCTGAGGCAACTAGCAGGGTCTTCACCTTCAGGAAGTGGTTCTTCAGCGATTGCTGGAGGACAATGTAAGCTGAGAGGATGTGAGACTAAGAAGAGGGTTCTGATACAAATACTTCCACTATTGTTGCTACCACTACAACAACTACTACCAGCACCACTGCCACTACCACTGCCATTATTACCATTAATATCGCTACTACTAATGACTAGTTCTAGTTATAATAACTAGTGCTAAGTAGGCCTGCACTGCACTAAGCCTGTCTTACTTACATGCAGTCTTGATTTAATGCTTATACCATGCTACTCTTATCTTCATTATATGAATGAGAACACTGAGGCCCAGAAAACCTCAGCAATGAATCCAGGCTCACACAGCGAGAAAGACAAAGCAGAGTTCAATCCCAAACCCTTTGATCCTAGAGAGTACAGTCTTATCCACCACATCTATGGCTTACACTTGGCAGTATTTAGATATAGAGAGAGAACTGAACATCCTCTGAGGAATAAATGATGTTGAGCTCAAGTGTGGATAGAATGGAGCTGTTGAATTCTCAAGCTAGTTGAGGCAGAAAGAGCAGACTTAATGGTTACCATGTTATCAAGGCAGATACGAACCACATTTGGAGAATTTTAGCTCTTGTCAAGGTTAGTGTGTGTTAATAGGGTCACACTGCTGTATGGTCTAGATTAGAGATCCCAAGACTAATAATGTGGAACACTAATGAGATAACTCTTTCAATGTCTCAGGAGTGAGGCAATCAAGACAGTTAAGTACACTCCTGGGAGCTTCAGACAAAATGACCTGGTGATCAATGATAAGGAATGAGGCCTGGAGTAAGCATCAATACAGGCCAAGTGACTTGACAGTCACTGTCACCATGATTGCATATGGAATTAAAGACATTTGATTTTAAGAAAAATAATATTCAGCTGCAAATATTTGGACTCTTCAAATATATCTCCAAATGCACATTTAACTGTAATAAAATTAAAATGTCTCATGTGAGTTTGCAACTTCATACTTTTTAAATGAGCTCCCATCTACGTTCTCTGTATCATCAGAACAACCCTAGGAAATAGATATTTATATGAATATAAAGAAACTGAACCATATATTATGCATTTTAACTGCTCAGTAAATTTTTAAGTTATTTATATCCATTTCACCACATAGTAGTAGACTTAAACATGAGATTTACTCATTAATTTAAACGTAACTCACCGTACTTGAGCTTATAAATTTAAATTTACAACTATATTTTGTGAATATGCATTTGTACTCCTTAAGTAATGTCATATTGGAATTTAATAATCTCCAATCAAAGAGAATTGCAACTCATTTATTTTCATGAAACAGAAAGTTTTATTATTTATGTTACAAAATAAAATTCACCATACCTTTCATTGGGGTGATTTGTAATAAGCAAGTACAATATTTTTCACCTGCATTAGCACATTTTACTCCCTCCTTTCTCTACAGAGACAATAATAAAAGTCATTTATAAAAACAAACATTCAATATTGAGAATTTTTAAAAAATATGTAGGTAAAATGCATTTGTATATATACAGAATGGATGTGTTTACATTTAAATCTATTCCTTTGGAAGACAGAAACAGGAAGTCATTTTCAATGTAACTGTTTGCCATTGTTTCTTGGAAACTCTTCAGTTAAAAAAGCATGAATTATTTTGTGATTTTATATATAAATACTGGTAGGCACACATATTTGCCAGTCTACCTCCAAAAATTAAGCCAGTATGGAGTTTCTTGGGATGGATTCTAAGACTATCTAGAGAGGGCCAATTTCTCATTCTTCACTCTATATAAACTTCTTTTATTTAAATTACTACATTAGATTTTAATGATTTTTTTTCTTTTTTGCTATTCCTTCCCTTTATATGAAATCAGAGATATGCCTTACTTCTCTTGGAATTCCCAGCACTTTTCAATCAACTTGCCACAGAGTAGACATTTAGTAAAAATGTATTAAGTTAAATTATGATTGTCTCTTGCTTATTTGAGTTATTCATAATAGGAAATAATAACTCTGAATGTCCCTTTAAAAACAGAGGCAGAAGGGGAGCAACACCAGCAAGATGGCTGAATAGAAGCCCCAGTCCTTCAATTCTCACAGAGACAACAACTTAACAATAATATAGGATACATACAGTAGGCAGGAAGATATAAAAAGTAGAGACTTTGTATGTGATAGAGCTTAAGTTGTTATCAGTTTAAACAGATTGCTATAATTATATGATGTTTTATGTAATACCTATAGTAACCACATAGAATGTACATATAGAAGATGCAAAAAGAAAATGATAAAAGAATCGAAGCATATTACCAAAAAAATGAAATGTAAATGAATAAAGCGAGAGGAAAAAGAGTGACAAAATAATTACAAGACATACACAAAACAAAACAAAATGGCAATAGTAGGTACTTCCACGTCTCTAATTATTTAAAATGCAAATATATTAAACTCCCCACTCAAAAGAGGCATAATGACTAAATGGACAAAAAAAAAAAAAAAAAAAAAACAGGATCCAACAATATACTACTTTCAAGAGATTAGCTTTAAATATAAGGACATACCTAGGCAGAGAGTGAAAGGATGGAAAGAAAATCAGTTCAATATTAGCCAAAAGAGAGCAGAGGTCGCTACACTTCTATTAGACAAAACAGATTTCAAGTCAAATAGTGTCATAAAAGGCAAACAAGGATACATAATAATAAAATTGAAATTAAATAATGATAAAAAAGGTAATTTACCAGGAAGATATGACAATTATAAATATGCACATACCAGGAGAGAACTCAAATACATGAAGTAAATATTTACAGAATAGGAGGGAGCAATAGATCACAACACAGTAATTGTAGAAGTAGGAGATTAAAATATTCCAGTTTCAGTAATGAAAGATGAACCGGACAAAATGAAATGAATGACTTGAACAACACTAAAGACCAGCGGAAGCTTAGAGACATATACACGAGACCCTACCCAGCAAGAGCTGAACACACATTCTCCTCAAGCTCACGGAGCGTCGTCTAGGATGGGCCAGACGCTAGGTCACAGACAGCTGCTAACAGGTTTAAGAAGATGGAAATCATACAATCTTTTCGGACAATGGTATGATGTTAGAAATCAATAGCAAAAAGAAAACAGGAAAATCCACAAACATTTGAAAATTAAACAAAACACTTTTGGAAAACCACTAGGTCAAAGTACAAATCACTAGAGAAATTATCAACCATCTTGAGGCTAATGAAAATACAACATACCAAAACGTATGGGATGCAACAAAAGCAGTACTAAGGGGGAAGTTTATAGCAGTAAATGTCTACATTAAAAAAAAGAAAAATATTTCAAATCTACAACATAACTTTATATTTTATAGAATTAAAATAATAGGAACAAACTAAAATTAAGTTTAGCAGAAGGAAAGAAACAGATGACATCAGGTAAATGAAATAGAGAATAAAAAAAGAAAAATGAAAAAATAAGATGAAAAAATTTAAAAAACTGATAAACTCTAACCTGTGTTAACTGTGAAAAAAAGAAAAGACTAAAATAAAAATCAGAATAAAAGAAGAGATATTACAAAATGATGCCATAGACATATTAAAAAAAGATAACAGACTAACAAATTGGACAACCTAGAAAAAATAGGTTTATTTCTAGAAACAAATAAGCTATCCAGACTGAATCATTAAGAAATAAAATATCTGGACACACATAAAACTAGTAAGGAGATTGAATCAGTAATCAAAGACCTCCCAACAGAGGCAAGTCCAGCCCCAGATGGTTTCACTGGAGAACTCTACCAAACATTTAAAGAATTAAGGCCAATGCTTCCCAGATTTTTCCAAAAAAAATTTAAAAGGAGGGAACAATTCCAATCTCATTTCACAAGGCTGGCCAGCATAACTCTGATAACAAAGACAAAGACACTACAAAAAAAAAAAAAAAAAAAAAAGGAAATTACTCCTAGTGAATATCAATGCAAAAATCCTCAACAAAATACTAGCAAATCAAATTCAAAAACACATTAAAAGGATTACACACCAGGGATGCTGGGTGGCACAGTCAGTTAAGAGTCAGACTCTGGATCTCAGCACAGGTAAAGTCTCACAGTTTGTGAGTTTGAGCCCCACTTCTGCTTGAGATTGTGTCTCTTGGTAGCTCTGTCCCTCCCTCACTTGTGCTTATGCTCTCTCTCTCTTTCAAAATAAATAAATAAATAAACTTAAAAATTAATTAAAAAGAAAAGATTACACACCATAACTAAGTGGAATGCAAGGATGTTTCAAGATATGAATATCAAAATGATACACCACATTAACAGAATGAAGGATCAAAAACTAATAATTATCTTGACTGGTGCAGAAAAAGCATTTAAAAAAACTTCAATATGCTTTCATGATTAAAACAAACAAGCAAACCAACAAACTCAAACTAGGAAAGGATGGAAATTACTTCAATATAATAAAGGTCACATATGAAAAGCCCACAGTTATGATTATATTGAAAGCTTTCTCTCTAAGATAGACAACAAGGCAAGGATGCCTACTCTTGCCACTTCTATTCACTGGAGTTCCTAGTCAAAGTAATACACATGAAAAAGAAATAAAAATCATCCAAATGGTAAGGAAAGAAATAAAAGTTACTTCCGTTCACAAATGGCATAATCATGTATGTAGGAAACCCTAAAGATGCCACAAAAACCCCATTAGAATTAATAACAAATTCAGCAATGTTGCAAGATACAAATCAACACACAAAATCAGATGCATTTCTACACACTAACAATGAACAATCAAAAGGAAATTAAGAAACAATAGCATCCAAAAGAATAAAATAGAATGAATTTAACCAAAGAGGCAAAAGACTTGTATTGTAAAAGCTGCAAAACATTACTGACAGAAATTACAGAAGACACAAATAAATAGAAAGACATTCTGTGTTCATGGATTAGAAGACTTAATATGGTTAAGGTGTCAATATAACTCAAAGTGACCTACAGAGTCAATGAAATCCCTATCAAAATACCGGTGGATTTTATTATCCCAGTGGTAATATTTACAGAAATAGGAAAAAACATTCTAAAATTTATATAGAATCTCAAAGACCTGAGACAGACAAAAGAGTCTTGAGAAAGGAAAACAAAGCTGAAGCCTCACAACTCTTGTTTTTAAAATTTACTGTAAAGTTACAGCAATCAAAAAAGTATGGTACTGGCATAAAGACATACCTATAAACAAAATGAAATAGAATAGACAGCCAGGAAATAAACCCTCGTGTATATGGTCAAATGATATTCAAAGATAATGTCAAGGCTACACAATGAAGAAAGCATACTCTCTTCAACAAATGTTGTTGGGAAAACTGATATCCATGTGCAAATGAACCATCTACAAAACTTAATTCAAAATGGATTAAAGACCTAAATGGAGACAGGAAACCATTAAAATACTAGAGGGGAACACAGTTGACGTCAGCCATAGCAGCTTCTTACTAGATATGCCCGCTGAGGCAAGGGAAACAAAAGTAAAAATAAACTTTGGGACTTCATCAAAATAAAAAGCTTCTGCACAGTGAAGGAAACAACAAAACTAAAAGCCAACCTACTGAATGGGAGAAAATACTTGCAAATGATATATCCAGTAAAAGGTTAGTATCTAAAATATATAAAGCACTGATACAACTCAATATTCCCAAAATGAGAAATCTAATTAAAAATGGAAATAAGACATGAATAGACATTTCTCTAAAGCAGACATACAAATGGACAAAAGATACATGACAAGATGCTTAATATTACTTTTCATTAGAGAAGTACAAATCAAAACTATAATGAGATATCACCTCACACTGGTCATTGTGGCTAAGCAAGACAGGAAACAATAGGTGTTGGCAAGGATGTGGAGAAAGAGGAATCTTTTTACACTTTTGGTGAGGATACAAACTGGTGCAGCCACTCTGGAAAACAGTATGGAGGTTTCTCAAAAAGTTAAAAATAGAACTACCCTATGGTCCAGAAATTGCACTACTAGGTATTCACCCAAAGAATATAAAAATACTAATTAGAAGGGACACACGCACTCTGATGTTTATTAAGCATTACCTACAACACCCTAATTAGGGAAAGAGCCCAAATGTCCATAGACTAGTGAATGGATAAAGAAATGATACACACACACACACACACACACACACACACACAGTGGAATATTAGTCAGCCATAAAAAAGAGTGAAATCTTGCCATTTGCAATGGTGTGGATGGAGCTGAAGAGTATTATGCTAAGCAAAAAAGTCAGAGAGGGACAAATAACCATATTATTTAATTCATATGTGGAATTTAAGAAACAAAACAAGTGAACATAGGGAGGAAAAAGGAAGAAACAAACCAAGAAACAGACTCTTAACTGTGGAGAAAAAACCAGATGGTTACCAGAGGGGAGGAGGTGGGGAAACGGCTGAAATACTTGATGGGGATTAGGAATATACTTACCATGATGAGCACTGAGTAATGCATAGAATTATTGAATCACTTTTTATAGACCTGAAACCAATATAAAACTATATGCTAACTATACTGGGGTTAAATAAAGAACTTAATAAAAAATCACAGAAAATATCAAGTGTTGACAAGGATGTGGAGAAATTGGAATACATGTGCACTATTAGTGGGAACGTATGATGGTGCAGCTGCTATGGAAAGGAGTATGGAATTTCCCCAAAAAAATTAAAAATAAAATTACTATATGATCCAGCAATCCCACTTCTGGGTATATATCCCAAAGAATTTCATTTACAATTAACCATCAATTACAAAACAGGATCTCAAAGAGATATTTGCACATTCATGTTCCTTGCAGCATTGTTCACAATAGCCAAGAGATGGAAGTAACCCAAATGTTCACTGACGGATGAATGGATAAACAAAATGAGGTATATACCTACGATAGAATATTATTCTACTTAAAAACAAAGAAAATAATCATGTGCTACAACATAGATGAACCTTGAGGACATTACGCCAAGGAGAAAAAGCCAGTCACAAAAAAGACAAGACCTAAATGACTCCACATGCAATGAGATATCTAAAGGAATCAAATTCTTTGAGACAGAAAGGAGGATGGAAGTTCCCAGTGGCTGAAAGGATGGGGAAAAGAGGAGTTGTTCAACTGTTTTGCAAAATAAAAAGTTACAGAATAGAATTGCAGAATAATGTTTATAAAATTAACACTACTGTATTCTACACTTAAAAATGATGGAGATGATTTAAAAAAAAAAAGAGTGATTTGAGTCATGTTAGGTCAAGTCCTGATAGTCACTAAATCTATTGCTGTGTTCAAAATTTAAGGATGGTAAGAGTGGAAAGTTGGAATGTTGGAAGAGATCTAATTAACACAGGTGATAACTGTGGATTTCATTTAGAATGTCAGATGTTGTTGATGATGGTAGTAATCACCAAGATAATTCAATGCAAGAGAAAAAATAAGAAGAAAGAAATAGGAAGGCGCTATACTGAGGAAGTAAAAGGGAGCTTTGTGTTATGGTATTGACATGTATCTTGATTGTAGTTGTATTTACATGAAGCCACACATGTGATAAAAATGCTCAGAGCTGTGCAAATACACACACACACACACACCAAGGTTGTATCAATGTCAGTATCCTGGCTTTGATATTAAAAATGCTATCATTGCAGAAGGCTGAGTGAAGAGTGCAAGGGACTTCCCTGTACATTTCTTTGCAAATTCTTGTGAAACTATAATTATTTCAAAATTAAAATTTATTTTTATTTAGTGATTAAATTTAATTAAATAGCTTAATTTTATTAAAATTATTGCAAAATTTAAAGGAGGCAAAACTTTGGGGCACCTGGGTGGCTCAGGTGGTTAAGCGTCTCACTTTGGCTCAGGTCATGATCCCATGGTTTGGTAGTTTGAGCCCCATGTCAGGCTCTGTGCTTAAAGCTTAGAGCCTAGAACCTGCTTCAGATTCTGTGTCTCACTCTGTCTCTCTGCCCCTTCCCTGCTCACGCTCTGTCTCTCTCTCTCTCTCAAAAATAAATAAACATTTAAAAAAATTAAAAGAGGCAAAACTTCATCATGTACATAGATATGTGCAATGAATTCATTCTCGAATATCTCCTGATCAATTTCCATTTTAAGATCATATAAATTTGGCAAGCAGATATTTTCAAACATCTAGATTTTTTAACATTTCCTCAACAATGTCCTCTGAACAACTTATTTTATTCCTCATTTTACATCTGTATTCCTCTAAAATAGAGGATAATATCATAATGATAGATTGGTCTTGTGAGGCCAGTATAAATTCCTATTCACCAAATATTTATTAAAAGTCTACTAGATTACCTACATCATGATAAATAATGACACACATAACTTGAAATTCCACATCTAATGTGTTTGTTATAGAAAACAAATTTCTGATGGAAACTGGGAAATACATTTTGGTTAGGGAACTTAGCCAAACTCAGAAGTGACAGAGCCAGCATATGCAAATCCAAGTGGCCATGCCCTTTGCACAGCATGATTTTATTTTGTCCACTCTTAGAAACAGGAGAGGTGAGATATACACATAAAGAGGGAAGTGATATGGAAATACACAAGATGGTTATATTTATTAACGTGTTCCTGTAGTACTTGCCCCATGGTGGACAGATAGCAAAATGTGGGAGTTATTCTATCAGCTTGATTTAGCCTCATTAAAATGGGAAAAAAACATATTTCCAAATAATGCAATATACAAATTTAATTTGGAATGTCTCTGACAGAAGAATCTCTTCTATATGATTTTTACTTAAATATCCTATTATGTTACATCTGTTCTAGCAAGAAATCACTCACTGGCAATGTTCCAGTATGATCTCAACATCCAGTTTTCTGTAAAGGCAAAGCATATGTACTTCATTAAATATTGTATGCCAGAAAGCAGATCTGTGCTTTCTGTTTTTTGTAATAAAACGGAGCTGTATTTTACATAGATGGGTAGGTGGTATATTGGTCAAGGTTCTCAATGGACTTAGAACCAAAAAGATGTATATATGTGTATGTATGTGTGTGTATGTGTAAATATTGTGTACATATGCATACATACATACCTATACATACCCTCCAGGTATGTGTATATATAAAATGATATTCCTTAATTATAAGAAATTATCCCACATAATTATGGAGGCTGAGAAGTTTGAATTTTGCATTTAGAAAGCTGGAGCCCCAAGAGAGCCAATGGTGTAGTTCCAGTTCAAGTCCAAAGGCCTGAGACCCAGCAGAACCAATGGTGTAAGTTCTAATCTGAAAACCATCAGGCTCAAGAACTAAGAAGAATATGTATTTTGCTTCAAGTTGAAAGTCAAGGAAAGACTGATTACCAACTCAAGGCAGTCAGCAGGAGGAGTTCACTCTGATTTGTGTGAAGCTCAACATTTTTTTTTTGATTCAGGCCTTCCACTGATGGCATCAGGACCATGCACATTGGGGAGAGCAATCTTCTTTGATCACCCTACTGATTCAAATGTTACTCCATCCAAAAAACTCATTCATCGACACTTTCAGAATAATAATTAACCAAATATCTGGGTGCCTTGTAGCCCAATCAGGTTGACATTAAAAAAAATTAGTGTTTATTTATTTTTGAGAGAGAGAGAGAGAGAGAGAGAGAGAGAGAGAGAGAGAGAGAGAGAATGAGCAGGGGGTGGGGGGAAACAGAGAGAGGGAGACACAGAATCTGAAGCAGGCTCCAGGCTCTGAGCTGTCAGCACAGAGCCCGATGCAGGGCTCCAACCCACAAACCGTGAGGTCATGACCTGAGCCAAAGTCAGACGCTTAACAGACTGAGCCACCCAGGCGCCTCTATATATGATTTTTAAAAAGCATTTCCTGATTTATTTCTGAAAGATTTTTTAAAATGTATGATTTTCTAAAGTCATCTCATAAATACTTTAGTTTGGATATGCCAAATTACCTACTGTTTGACTAGCAACTCTCAAAGGGAAAATGAATAAATATATATAATCCATGTATATATATATTCACTTTCAAATATATATAAAATATATTTTATAATATTTAAATATGTAATATACAATGTATCTGTTATATATAGTACTTAATAGATATAAATATATATTTAATTATAACATATGATATGCTTATATAAAATATACCTCAAGTATATTAACTTAATTTAATATGTACATTAAATATATGTAAATTCAAATATATATATTAATATCCAGAGCTATAATGCATATTAAAAAATAAAATATATAAAAGTAAATTCACCTTTCTTTGTTTTTATTTTGTCTTTGGTTAATTTTGCCTTAGAGGCATAGTTAGATAACCATATCACTATGTCCTTTTGTAGATAGCATAATGACACCACCAGAAGGATAAATATTTTTAGGGGAAAATCAATGCATAAAACATTTAGGTGGTGACAACAACATCACGGTGGTCATAAGATGTTCCTCTGTTTTATCCCCCCACTTTTAATAACAGAAACAGGCATCCATTCCTGAAAAGAAGCACACTTGTGGATGTTGAGGAATCCATCACCATATGCCAAGGAACCCACTTTATCCCATTTGCATATCTGGTAATAGGCAGACACCTCTGTAAGAGCCATAGAACCAGTAAAGCCAACAAACCTGCTCAGAACCCTCTCTCTGCTATTAGGAAAAAAACCTGGAGAGTGCTGACCAGGACAGGTACCCATGCACAAGAGAGAATTTGCAGGAGTCCAGCCTTCCTGAGGTGAAATTCCAGCATGCCATTGAAGAAAGAAAAAAAAAATATATGAATTTGTTCACAGTGGGGATAATGATGAAAGAAACTTTCCCAAGATTTTCCCACCCTAAAAGGAAACACCACATGGAACTGATTTATTTGACAATGGTGACCTCTCCCACAGGGGGGAAGGCAGTGGCCAATGGGTGTCCAGCTAATCCAGTTGGGTAAGACATGGCTGGAGAAATCCATTTCTCTCCATCAGTATTCAAAGTACTGAGTCTAGACCTCCATGACTGGTGGCCAGGGAAGGGAGAAGATTGGGAAAGAGGAAGATAAGGGACATGGTTCCTACTGACTCACACAGAAGGAAGTTCATCCGTGAACCTGTGACAATATCACACCTGGGGATCTCCCTACAGGTTGACAGGCACATCCAACTTCCTAACTCCACATCGCCCACTAAACCGCAGCCATCTCTTGTGTGCATTTCCATGTGCAGCAGCAAGAGAGAGCTTTGGTAGATAGACAGTGCATTGAGAAAACAGACCTTGGTCTGTGGCAAGGGAGAAACCACAAACTTGAGTTATAATGCCACCTTCTGAAGAAAGAAAGAAAGAAAGAAAGAAAGAAAGAAAGAAATTCCAGTCGCCAGCCTACTGGTGTGTTTCTTGTAAGAACCAGAAAATACATAAAAGCTTAAGAATTCTGCTACCAAAAAGATCAGAAAAGTGGAACAGGTGTATTAATACAAAGATACATAAAACCAGAGGTATTAACACTATTGACCAGAATACTCCATCTGAAGGTAACCAGAAAACATGTAAGGAGGTGTGTGCTGTTTAAAATGTGAAAGCAACAATGCAAAACTACAAGGAACATGAAAATATCAAGGAATTATACAACAAAAAATAATAATTCTCCAACAGCCATGTTCCAATGCATGGAAGTTTATGATCTATATAATAAAGATGTGAAAACAGCTGGTTTGAGGAGACTCAACAAGCTACAAGGAAAAAGAATGAAAAAGTGAAGAAAACATACGTGATTAACAGGAATTCATAAGAACAAATATTTGAATAATCAGGGAACCAAAAAGAGAATGAAGTAGAACATTTATTTAAAGAATTAGTATCTGAGAACTCCCCAAACTTGGGGAGCAAATTGGACATCCGAGTTCATAAAGCTAATAGATCATCATATTATCTCAATGCAAAGAAATCTTCTCCAAAAACACATTATAATGAAACTGTCAAAAATCAATGATAGAGAAGGAAATCTAAAAGCAGCCAGGGAAAAAATAAAATGTAACCTGCAAAAGAATCTCTATTAGTCTATTGGCAGATTTCCCTGCAGAAACCCTGTAGTCTAAGAGAGAGTAGAATGATATACTCAAATTGCAGAAAGGAAAAAAAATGCCAGAAAAAAATACTTTATTCAGTATAGTAATTCTACAGACATGAAGCAATAAAGGCTTTTCCAGACAAACAAAAGCTAAGGAGTTCACTATCACTACACCTGCCTTGCAAGAAATGCTGAAAAAGAGCTCTTCAAGCTGAAATTAACAGGTGCAAATCAACAACATATAAACATATAACACTATACCACACACTGGTAATGGTAAATACAAAGTCACACATAAAAAACTCTAAATCAGTAATAGGAGGATGTGTTAATCACTTAACTATAGTGTAAAGGTCAAAGAAAATGTAGTAAAAATAATAGATTTTGTGACAACTAAATTTAAGTTACTATCAGCTTAAAATGGACTGCTTTTTCCGTAAGGTGTTTTATGTAAGCTTCATGGTAACCACAAAGTAAAACCCTACAAGAGATGTATAAATGATAAAAAAAAAAAAAGGAGAAACAGAAGATAATACCTCAGAAAATCAACAATTTACAAAGAGGGAAAAAAAACAATGGAAATACAAAACAACTAGAAAAAAAATAAGACAGCATTAGGAAGTCCTTACGTATCAGTAATTACTCTAAATGTAATTAGATTGAATACCCCAGTGAAAATGCACAGAGTAGTTGGATGGATTAAAAAAGAAAAACAAAAACAAGACCCAACTATATGTTGCCTACAAAGGACTCACTTTAAGGTCACACATAGACTCAACGTGAAGGGAGAGAAAAGATACTTCATGCAAGTGGGGAAGAAAAGAAAGTGGAGGTAGCTATACTGATACCAGGCCAAAATTGTCTTTAAACCAAAAATGCTAACAAGATACAAAGATCATTATATAATGATAAAGGAGTCAATTCATCAAGAAGATATAACAATAAAAATATATATTTACATATACTTAACATTGGATGACTGAAATATATTAAGAAAATTCTAATGGATATCAAAGGAGAGATAGACCATAGTACAATAACAGGGTACTTCAATACCTCATTTTCAGCTAGGGATAGATCATCCAGATATAAAATCAACAAAAAAGCAATGAACTTGTACCAAACATTAGGCCAAATGAAAATCACAGGTATGTATAGACCATTCCATTCAAAGGAAGCAGAATATAATTCTTCTCAAGTGCCCACATAACAGTTTCCAAGATAGACCACATGATAAGACATGAAAAAAACCTCAGTAAACTTATGAAGATTGAAATTATACCAAGTATCTTTTCAGACCACAATGGTATAAAATGAAATCAACAAAATGAAAGCTGGAAATCTACAAATACATGGAAATTAAGCAACACAATGCTGAACAACCAATGGGTCAAAGAAGAACTCAAATGCAAACTCAAAGATAATTCAAAATAAATCATTATGGAAACTTCATGCCAGAAACCATGAGATGCTACAGAAACAGTTCTGAGAGGAAGATTCATAGTGGTAAATACGTATATTAGGAAAATAGAAATATCTCAATTAAACAAACTAACTTTATACCTCAGGGAACTAGAAAATAGAGAAAAAACTAAGCTTAAATTTAGAAGAAAGAAGGAAGTAACAATGATCAAAGCAGAAATAAATGAAATAGAGACAACAAAAACCAATAGAAAAAATCAACAAAATGAACAGCTGGTTTTTTGATAAGAGAAACAAAATTGACAAATCTTTAACTAGATTAACATAAAAAAGATAAAGACCGAGATAAATAAAATCAGAATGAAAAGGAGAGATTACAACTAATTCTATAGAAAAACACAGGATCATAAAAGACTACTATGAATATTTATATGCAAATAAATTGGATCACCTAGAAGAAATGGAGAGATATAAACCCTACAAACATATACCCAAATAAGGCTATATCAGGAAAAAGTAGAAAATCTGAACAAACCAATAACAAGTAAGGAGACTGGATTAGTAATCTAAAATCTCCTGACACAAAGAAATTCAGGATCAGATGGCTTCACAAGTGAATTCTATCAAACATTTAAATAAGAATTAATGCCAATCTTTCCCAAACAATTCCAAAAATACTGAAGAGGAGGGAATACTTCCATACTCTTTTCACAAGCCCAGGATTACCCTGATACCAAAGCCAGATAAGGACACTTATGGAGAAGAAATCTATAGACCAATATGCCTGATAAACAAAGATGCAAAAATTGTCAACAAAATAGCAAACTAAATTCAATATCACATTAAAAGGATGATACATTATGAACAAGTGCATTATGCCTAAGATGTAAGAATGTTCAAATAGGCAAATCAAGAAATGTGATCCACATAATAACTGCTTGAAAGAAAAAATATATATGATTACTTGAATAGATGCAGAAAAAACATTTGACAAAATACAACATCCTTTCATGATTAAACCTCTCAGCAAACTGAGGATAGAAGAAACATATCTCAACATAATGAAGACCATTTTCAACCAACCCGGAGCTATCATACTCAATGGCAAAAGGCTGAAAGTTTTTCCTCTAAAATCAGGACCAGAACAAGGATGCCCACTTGTATCACTGTTATTAAACATTGTCCTAGCTAGAGCAATTAGGCATGATGAACAAAGATATCAAAATCAGAAAGGAAAAAGTAAAATTATTCTTATTGCAGATCTTATATATAGAGATCCTAAAGATTCAACAAAGAATCTTTTCTAGCTAATCAATGAATTCAGTAAAGTTGCAGAATATAAACATAGAGAAGTCAGTTTCACTTTCATGAAAAACAGCTTATTCATAATAGCATCAAAAATAATAAAGTACTTAGGGATGAATTTAATCAAGGAAATGAAAATTTGGTGCAAGGAAAACTCTAAGACCTGGATAAAAGAAATTGAAGAAGATATAAACAAATGGAAGGATATCTTGTCTTCATGGATTAGAAGAATTAATATTATTAAAATGTCCATACTACCCAACACCATCTATCATTTTAACACAGTATCTACCAAAATTCTAATGGCGTTTTCCACAGAAATAGAACAAGCAATCCTAAAATGTGTATGATACCACAAAAGATCCCGAATAGCCAAAGTAATCATGAGAAAGAAGGATAAGAAACATAAATGTATCACTTCCTGATTTCAAAACATACTACAAATGTATAGTAACTAAAACAGTATGGTACTGGCATAAAAAGTGACACATAGATTAATGGAACAGAATAGAGGGACCAAACATAAATACCCGCATATATACCAACTAATATTTGACCAAAGAAACAAGAACTCTAAAGGGGGTAAGGACAGTCTATTAATGAGTAGTGTTGGGAAAACTGGATAGCCACATGTGGAAAAATTAAATCAGGCCCCTATGTTACATCATTTACAAAAACTAACTCAAAAAGAATCAAACACTTACGCATAAAATCTGATACCATAAAACTCCAAGAAGAAAACAAAGAAGAAACTCCATGACATTAGACTGGGCAATGATTTTTTGTTTATGATACCAAAAGCACAAGCAACAAAAGAAACAATCACCAAGTGGGACTACATTGAACTAAAAACTAAACTAAAAAATTTAAAAAAGCTTTCAGACAACATACAGTCAACAAAATGAAAAGGCAAACATATAACCTAATATGAGAGATAACGAGCATTGGCAAGGATGTGGAGAATAGGGA
This sequence comes from Cryptoprocta ferox, assembly GCA_028646485.1. NCBI lineage: Eukaryota > Metazoa > Chordata > Mammalia > Carnivora > Eupleridae > Cryptoprocta > Cryptoprocta ferox. The sequence continues at coordinate 75,081,048 of CM053569.1, forward strand.
AACCTTGGACATTGTTGATGGGAATGTAAACGGGTGCAGTTTGAAATTCCCCAAAAATGTAAAAATAGAACTACCACATAATCCAGAAATTCCACTTTGGGGTAAATATCCAGATGGAATTAAAACAGGTGTTGGATTGATAGTTTTTTGCCAATGCTCGTTATCTCTCATATTAGGTGACACCTCGTGTGTTTTGGATTTACATTTCTTTGATTGTTAGGGATGCTGAACATCTTTTCATAGACATTTTGTCATTGGATAAAACTATCAATAAAACTCCCGTATGACCCAGCAATAGCACTGCTGGGGATTTACCCAAGGGATACAGAAGTGCTGATGCATAGGGGCACTTGTACCCCAATGTTCGTAGCGGCACTTTCAACAATAGCCAAATCATGGAAAGAGCCTAAATGTCCATCAACGGATGAATGCATTAGGAAGATGTGGTTCATCTATACAATGGAATACTACACGGCAATGAGAAAGAATGAAATCTGGCCATTTGTAGCAAAGTGGAGGGACCTTGAGGGTGTCATGCTAAGCGAAATAAGTCAGGCGGAGAAGGACAGATACCATATGTTCGCACTCATAGGTCTAACAGGAGAACCCCAATAGAGGACAATGGGGAGGGGAAGGAGGAAAAAGAGTTAGGGAGAGGGAGGGAGACAAAACACGAGAGACTCTTGAATCCTGAAAACAAACTGAGGGGGGAAGGGGAAGGGGAAAAGGTAAAGCG
>CM053569.1:75082283-75163610 GCA_028646485.1 Cryptoprocta ferox
TGGTCCTCTGTTGGGTTTCTCCTGTTAGACCTATGAGTGCAAACATATGGTATCTGTCCTTCTCCGCCTGACTTATTTCGCTTAGCATGACACCCTCGAGGTCCATCCACTTTGCTATGAATGGCCAGATTTCATTCTTTCTCATTGCCATGTAGTATTCCATTGTATAGATGAACCACATCTTCCTAATCCATTCATCCGTTGATGGACATTTAGGCTCTTTCCATGATTTGGCTATTGTTGAAAGTGCCGCTAGGAACATTGGGGTACATGTGCCCCTATGCATCAGCACTTCTGTATCCCTTGGGTAAATCCCCAGCAGTGCTATTGCCAGGTATTCACTTATAATGTATTCTGATTTTACTTGAAACTCTTGAAAATGTTGTCCTAGTTCACTTTTATTCCCCTACTAAACATAGGTTCTACATTGCTTTTCTGAGGTACGTAAAAAATGACACTTCTAGGCAAAGCCAGTGGATGGCCTTCAAGAAAACAATGATTCCTTATTTCATTCCATCATTTACAGACATTGTACCACATACAGTTATAGAGTGGATTTGTGTGGTTTGGTTGGTTTTGGTTCTGGTGGGGTTTCTTGGCTAGCAAATGTATATTTTCAACCAATAGTTCAATAACATCTTACCAAAATGTTAAACTCAAATGGAAAATTTGGTCATAAATCACATGTTTATCAAAGTTTCCCTACAATTGTACTAGATCGAGTTAGTTTATAAAATGTGTTTATGGGAAAAAAAACTATGTGGATCTACTATATAATATATGACAACTATCTTTTCATTTTTTAAAAATCATTTTGCTTATGAATCCCTTACCAACAATGCGAGGCATATGTGTACATATAAAACATTCGCTTTAAGTGAAACTACAATAGTGACTACTAAAATAGAACACTCACAGAATACTATGTGGCAATCATGGAAACAATTTAATTTTTAATTAAAATATCTGCAATACTAATTACTTATGAATAGTTTTTTTTCAACATTTATTTATTTTTGAGAGACACAGAGAGACAGAGCACGAGCAGTTGGAACATAGAGAAAGGGAGACACAGAATCTGAATCAGGCTCCAGGCTCTGAGCTGTCAGCACAGAGCTCGACGCGGGGCTCATGGACTGCAAGATCATGACCTGAGCGGAAGTTGGACACTTAACAGATTGAACCACCCAGGTGCCCCATGAATAGTTTCTTAATTATTAAGGGTGACTCAAATAATTGTAAGAGAAGGATAGTTAGCCCAGGACCTGGCTGCTAAGAACTGTGAAGAGTGAGACTTTCCAAGCTTCCGACTTACTTATAAGCTAACGTTTTGCCTGTCTCCATGTCAAGTGTTCGAACAGAACACAGGAGATTCCTGGGTCACAGATGAAGAATTTCATTATGCCATCACAGCACAGCAAGCGCCACAGCATCAACATGTTGTGTCAGTTCTCCTCCTCCCAATGTCCCAGGGGAGTGGCACCGAAAGGTCCAGATGGGGGACACATGCATGCAGTGGGTTGCCTCACAGTAAAGAAATCTTGATCTTAGGGGACCTAAATCTTTTATAATGGGCTCATCTGAGACATTCCTGCCTTATGCTGTGTAGAAAGACATTACTTTTCTTAGGCTGGACGTCAAGCATCATGACTTTGCTCAGAAGGCAAATGCTATATCTTTTACCTAAGGCTATTTGCTATGAAAATATTCTGAAAAAGATACTGGAGATAAATTGCAGTAAAAGCACTTAGGGGTAAAGAAGAAAGAAAGAAGGTGCTATTACTCAAATGTGTCAGAAAAAAATGATGATAACCTATCAGTACTTTCCAGGACACCACACAAGTGCCATGATGATAAGACTGATAAATACATTTCTCCAAAGGAGGAAAAATAAAAAATAAACATGATCCATCTATGGATAGAAATGTTGATAGAAAACTGTATTCCTAAATAGAAGCTAAGCAATCCAGGTGTGTGGGGTTAATTTATATACCACCACATACATATGTGTGTGATACGTGTGTGTGTGTGTGTGTGTGTGTGTGTGTGTAGTAGTAGTAGTATATTTTGGAGTGGTGATGAGTTGCCTAGTATATGTAAATCATTGCTCAATTTTTTGCCAATGTGGTTTGATCCAAGGAAGTACCCTGAAAAGTCTGTAGCAATGATGATCTATTTGTGTGGGTGTGTGTTTAATATTTCTGCATGGATAGTAACATTAGTTGATAATCGCTGTTGATTATCACATTCAGTGAAATATAGAATTGAGCCAGGCATTAGTGTATCCTAACAACTCTTCCACACAAATGTCTATATTTCTAAGAAAACTATCTGTTATTTTTAATATGAACATTTAGTGAATTAATTGGTTACCAACATAGTCAGAAAAATCTGAAATACATTCATGTATTTCATGAATGCACATTCATGTGCAAAGGGAGAAGAAAAGCATCACAATGGAAAAAGTAGAAATAAGAGAATGAAAGACTGAAGGTTTAAATGTGGAACAAGGATTAAAAGAAGTCAATAGAAAGGAAAAAAAAGAACTAGAAAAATACTCTGAAATAAGATTTTTACAATCTTTAGTCTTGAAGCTTTCTACCTTAAAATTTACTCCCATGATACTGAAAGATGTTTTAGAAAGAGTTTAGGATGAGGAAGTTGACAGACCACTCTAGCTCCTTTCACACATTTAATTTGGCACAAATTTGTTTTCACTTGCAAGACAGTAGCATATTTTAGATAGATTCACAGAATCACTTAGAGATTGGAAAACATTACTCCTATCATTGATGCAAGGCTAGCTCAAAGCAACTTTCTTGAAAAAGATGATCACACTGGGAACAAGGAAAACAGAGACGCAAAAAATTGGAGATAAGCCAGGGTTATATTGAGTCATAACATGCAAGGCTAGCAAATTCAGGACCTCTTAAATGCCAGAAGTTTACAATGTACAGTCCCAAAATGCAAATTGCATAGAACAGTGTAAGATCCAACCTAGTCCAGATGTCAAATACATGCCTATGAGCTGGGGAGTATGAAGACTATAAATGTCGGAAATCTAGAGGCCCTGTTGAGTTCGGAGCAATTTCATGGAGGCAGGCTGTAAACTCATGAACACTGAGCCTACTGCAGAATACAAGGCATGGCTATTTTGGGAAATTTTGATGTTCATGTACCCATGGCAAGAACTAGCTGACAGCTTCAGTTATGACAGCAAAGGAGGCAAAACGGAAAACATGAGGAATTCTGCAGATGGAAGGCAGAAATGGTCACTTTCACTGAAATGGCAGGACAGGGTGGTGGTGTGGCTGTGGATTATCGTCAATGAAAATGTCAGAAATGCCACTCTTTGAGGTCACAGTTTACCACTATGCATAGCTCTTTAAATATTTAGAGACAAAGGAATACCCAACTGTGTGCAAATTCACATGTAATAATAAGGAATGAAAATGTCAGGCACGAAAATGTTCTGTTGCCACACTTGATAGTTTGAACCTGAATAATTAATCAAGGTTTAAGAAACATTACCATATCTGCATAGAAGGTGGTAATTTCCCGTAGTACAAGATGCTAATTTATTGACTAAACTTGAAGTCTGTGAAAAATAACATAGCACTAATCCCAATGCTGCTAAAAGCAAACTATCTTTTCTATACTTCTAGTAATGTCATATGGTAATTTACAGTGATTAAAATTATCCCAATAATCATAGAGGAATTTCGTAAAAGAATGAAGTTATGAAAGTTAAACATATGATTAATTGACTCAACGTTTTCTAGAGCCTAAATCATTGCAAAGCTCATCAGCAATCTTGCATTGTGAAATGGGGCCCTGAGCGAATCGTCTCTGGAACCCTCCATCCTTCTTTATTCAGTTCCCTTCTTCAGTGTGTGAAATGCAAACATGAAACTGGTCCCTTATACTGTCTTTCAGGATTTTCTGAGAACACGTAGAGATAAATGGCCCTAACTTTGCTTTTATCCTCCATTAATCAATAAAATTTTAACAACAACAACAACAACAACAACAACCCAAAAATCACTCTAACAAACACCAAGCAAATGCAGGAGCATAAGTATTCTTCCAAACAAACTGGGAATGACCTGGAGTACAAATGGTATAGCAAAACTAATGTTTCTTAACTTTCATTCCTATAAAGTTTGAGGTGACTTTGGAAATGGTCCATGGACTCCTTAAAGAAGGCTTGCTGTGCACCCAGCATGTGTGGTTGCCTGCTACATGGTGGACGCACAATAAGTATTTGAAAGAGACCTCATATCATGTCAGCATGGCTGGAAAAGGCTTTTATGGATAAGCTGAAGTTCGGATGTTGACAGACTAAGGGAGTACTTAAAACAGCATAAAAAGAGAAAACAAACGTGACTTCCAGGTACATGCATACTCAATGTGGACACAATCAAATACCAGCCACATTGCTTTGTGAAGGGAAATGGGAGCCACTGTAATCCAACAATCATTTACAATTTGCTTTGGAGCAACTCATACAACTTGTCTCTTATTAAGTCTATTTCAGCATTTTTAAAGTGCTACAAGATAAAATTACTTTATATTCCTTAAAATCGCATCACTAAGCAGTTATTAATGTACTGGAAAATATTCTAGGTGACAAGAGAATATCATTTTGGGAATACGGATAAATACGAATGTACTGACAAGGACCATCAAGAGATGACAGCATTAAACCTGCTTCAGCATCAAGGATAGTCAATTTCGTTTTAAGTCCAGTCTTATTTCACAGAAGATGATGTTTAATATAATATAAAATCTGTTCAACTTGGTGATGGGAGGAATAGTGATAATTCCCAAATGCCAGGAACATTTATATTGCTTTCGGAATGTAATTTTTAACTTTCCTTAGAATATAACATGTCTGATGCTCTGAGAATTCATATCACTTCAAAGTAGTAATAAAGCATGTCTCAGAAACAATGTGTACACTTAGTCTTTCATTTCAATTCAATATAACTTAGCACTCATTGATTGACTTCTGCATGCCCGCATAGCGGCTGACGGAGTTGTAGAGGACTAAATCCCCGCCCTCTGAGAATTCTGGGTAAGGAGACCAAAGAGAGAAATACATCTCTCCAGCAGTGTGGGATATGTTGTCATGGGGCCACATTTACAGAGCCCCGTGTCCCACTCGCTGAAGGGAGAGCTGTTTCTCAGGCTGACGATGGAGGGAAGGCTGTCCAGAGAGGAGAAAGTATGCGTGTTGAGGCCAGGAGGGCGATTTTGGATATAACACAAGCACAATGATTCACTAAGACTGGAAAAGCAGAAGCCGAGGGCTGGCTTATAGGGGCACCTAAGTTGTGCCACAGTGCTTGGATGTTTGAGGATCGGCAGAGTCCAGCAAACACCATCTTCATGAGAGTACAAACACTGTACAAACACCATCTTAATGAGTTCTCATAAGAGTGATTTCTACCTATGAAGATAAAGAAACAGACATAGCCAGTATAGAACATTTGCCCAGTATAACACTATATTTATTTTTATGGTAGAATTGAATATTTCTTTTGGACTAAAAATCCCTGGTTCTGTCCACAACAGCACTCAGATCCTTGCTTCTTTATTTGAGATTCATAAGAGAAGATGCAAACCCAAGCTAACAGAGGCCTGCTGTGTTTCTATGGGCTGCTTTCACACCTTCTCTGGGAAGATGAATCCAGTAGTTTTGCCGAAAAAGACTTGAGGCAGTGCCTTCAATATGGTGAACTGAGCAGGTGTTTGACTTCCCCTTCAATATGGTGAACTGAGCAGGTGTTTGACTTCCCCTCCTCAGAAGCCCCCTCACATACAAGTGTGGAAAAACCCAGCTTCCCCCCTGAGGAGGGCACGAGAATAGAGGATCAGCTTGGCAAGGGCAATTCCAAAAATGCTAAATGACAGAAAAAAAGACATGGAAGAATCTGGCACTAGAAGAATCACAGCCCCAAATAAACTATGACGAGACTGCATGGGATGTCGTGGAAGGACTGATCCTCCAGGACTGGATGGCTCTCTGAGCTCAGAACCAGCGGTTAACACCTGAAGCCTGAAATCAAGTCACCTAAAAGCTGCAATTAACTCCAGACAGATCATCAGAAGCTTTTTCAATGACCAGATTACATTTATTCCTGTGACAGTTAAGGCTACAAATGAGGATATTTTCCTAGAATCAAACCCCTTTATTCATACAGCATAGGAATCCCACACACTGAGGTCAATTGATTCTTCAGGGAAGGTGAACATTTCGGAGTCAGAGGGCTCCGGACTCAGCAGCAATGATGCTAAGACAATGGAGTGACGTCTTCATACCTCTGGGGCAAAATGTTTTCAAACTATCTTTCAAATGTTAAGGTAGAACAAAGACATTTTTGGACCTTAAAAGTTTCACACATTTTATCTTTCATGTGTCCTTTCTCGTGTAAAGCAAGTGAGTATATAAAGAAAGTGAGTATATAAAGAAGTATATTAAAAACTACCGTATAATTCAAAATAACTAAGAATTCTCAGATTGGAAAGGAATAGTGGGCAGCATGAGGAGACAGCAGAAATGACCTCAATTTTCTTCCTTTACTGGATAACATCTAATCATCAGACATCATTAATTAGAGATGTAAGCATATCATTTGAATTAAAATTGGCAATCTAATTAATTATCTTATCTAATTGATAAGAAAAGCAAGTAATTATGAGAAGATCTAGGTTCTTCAATTCTCAAAGTTTTTAGTAAATAGCTGTTTGGCTTACATTTCTCTATTTCTTCTTTTGTAAAATGCAATATTTGAACTAAAATTTTCTGTAAGGCAGCTTGATATCAGGGAAATAGTGTAGGTGTTGAAAATCAAGAGACTTACATTTTAGTGTTCCTTCCATGACTTTCAGGCTTCAAGTATCCTTGGAAGAAATAATATATACTTTCTGAGAATGCCAGGCTTTCTATTGTTAAAAGATACCTGAGTATTACATCTAAGTACATTTCCCTATACACTTCTACTATCAAGAGGCTTAGTAGCATCAAAGCTGTAGTCTAATTTTACATACTAGGCATACATTTCTCTGTTCTCATTTCACATTTAATTGTGTCACTTCTAGCCAGAAAGAGATTGGGGACCTCAGTGCTGCAACTGCCAGGAGCTGAATTCTGCCAACAACCATGTGAGCTGGGAAAAAGCTCCAAGATCCAGAAAGGACACAGCCTGACACCTTGATTATGGTCTTGGAAGACCGTGAACCTAGAACTCAGCTAAACTGTGCTTAGCCTCCTGATGCATGGAAAGTGTGAGGTAATAGTGAATGCTGTTTTAAGCCACTAAATTTCTGGTCATCTATTATATAATAGGAAATGAATGTAGCAGATGATATGGTTAGGTCAACCCTCAGGTTGCAAAATTTGCTTACAGGTAACCAGGATGAGGTAAGACAATCCATTATTGCAGCTAATTCCTTTTTAACCACTGCATGCAAGATTCACTAGTGATGCAATGTATAGAAAAGGTGATCTTTGACCACAGGAAGCCTAATTCTAGTATCATAAACAGCATAGGAAAGAAAGAGATTGTTACTAATATTATGCAGAGTATTCCAGGATACAGAGTGTCCCAGGCTGGGTGTGACAATGTTGCCAAGCTTTCTGATGGAATCTGATTTAAAGGAAACTTGGCCATGTTTTAGTTTGCAGAGTCAATAATTCCTTTTAATAAAATGGTCGATCTGTGACTGTTTGCTCCTGTTTAAACTGTTTAAAGAACTCTCTGTATCTTTTAAACCTTCGGAGGGGAAAAGTCAAGGTTTTCTTTAGTAAAAACTAATAAAGGCGGTTTGCATCAGCAGGAATGCAGAGAAAATGGGCAAATGGAGCTTTCTGGATAAGAATGAGAGGGGACAGAGTTCTCTGAAATGAAAAATCTTGCTTTAGAATCATCCAGTGTATTTTTCACTCTTGGATGTGCCCTTTCTAGGTAGGCCCGCTCCCTGCTGAGAGCTTATGTGCCCTCCTCATTCTGAACCCTAGGTGCCCACTATCAGTCCTTCTAAAGTCCATGGGGTTTCTCTGGGGCCAGTTAAAATACTAGACACTAGAAGCATGTGATTCATCACTAAGTCCTTCAGCCTTGTATTCCTGGAACGTTTTCTATCTTGATTTAGCAATTCTTCACCCATTCACATTTCTGTTGAAAGCATCACTTCTGTTATCATGCTGCATGTGGATTTTGTGGCTGAAGTTTATCTTGTATGAATGAAAGGGGTTGTTTTTGGTCTCAGTCTGTCATCAGTGAATGAGGTGGAAGAATACATTGTGTATGTGCACACACACAAACATACATACATCACTGGCTAAATGCACTTAAAATAAATGCTCATTCTGCATTTGATCTGTGGATCATACAAAAAAAGCCCAAACTAACTTGTCATATCTCATTAAAGGGGAATATTGGAACTTGAATTATTTATCAAGTTAGTATCCTTATTTTTTATGATATCAGTGAGTTCTGCTTGCTTGGATTAATAAATGGGCTTCTACCCATTTCCGGTGCTACTCCCAGGGAACAGGAGAATTGCTAAACAGTGCTAATTTAGTGCAGGTATTCTGAGTGGTATAAATACTGTGAGTCTAGGGAAGGGAATTTCAACTGCTTTTGGAAATCTGTTTAATTTGTGTATTAGTTGTTTACCAGAATGGAAAGGATAAAAAGCAAACAGGAGGATTTAGGCTGTTTAGAATAACTGTGAGCCAAGGATCCTCCCCTCTCCCTTTCCCCTCTCCCCTTCCCCCTTGCAGGAGAAAGAAGCTGTCAAAGCCCTCTTCTTCCGGAGTCAATTAAAACGGGTGTATTCGGCCAACTCTGTTTTGAAAATTACTTTCCAATCTTAAGCTAATTATCTAATTGTATTTACCCTTAGCAGTTGATTTTAGCTAAGTTTCTCTTTCTGAGTCTTAGGCAATATCTAAGATGAGAAGGTGATAAATAAGATTCCTTAATGTATGCCTGTTCCAGATCAAAATTCTTCAGGTTCATGATTCAATTTTGTGTGTAACAGAAGGGAAGAGAAAGTGATGGGTATATTTGTCCTTCTTGTTTAAAAGAAAAATAATGGGTAAGGGCGCCTGGGAGGCTCAGTCAATTATGCGTCTGACCCTTAATTGTGGCTCAGGTCATGATCTCACGATTCCTGAGATCCAGCCAGCTTAGGGCCATATACTGAGAGCACAGAGCCTGCTTGGGATTCTCTCTCTCCCTTTCTCTCTGCCCCTCCTTCTCTCTCTCAAAATAAATACATAAACCTTTAAAATAAATAAATAGCAATTTTTAAAAATGTGTAAACAGAGACTCCACAGAAATATTTATGGGAAGTTCCAAACTCTCCTTTATTTCCCCCAAATCTCCTTTACTTGCTACCACCAAAACACAAAGAGACATACAAAATAATATAGGTCAATAAAATTCTTTATAAGAAAGAATTTTTCAACATACAAGATATAAGTAATATCTTAGGGGAAAAAACATTATCTTAAAATGGATTCCACATAAAGCAAAAAGAACAACCCCTAGTAAGTGAATAACAACCCCTTAGTGAGTCTTAAGTAGGCACATATGAATACCATGAGCAAAGGAGGTTTTAGGGAATTAAAAATATCATAAATTTAGCTATAGTGACATAAGATGTATTACATTCATATCTTGAGAAGTTTAATTATGAGCCTCTTGGATAGTCGAGGAACTCTGTGGTTATAATTACAACCAACATTATAGGATGCAAGTCTCTGGGTTGGACCTTCTGTCTGAAGCATGTTTCAGAGGTACACATTGTGGTGGGCCCATCATAAAAACAGACAATATTGCTGGTTTGCGGACTTTACCATACATTCAACACTGTACTGTAAACCTTCTTTGTTTTCAAATGCTTAATGAATTACCTTTTAAATATCTCACCAAATTAGAGGCTTTAAAACCTCTTAAAGTGGGGACTCTTTAAAATTATTATAAACTATGCAATATCTCTTTTGACATCATACCTGTAACGGACAACCCATACTATAAAAATGAAATTAGGTTTAAGTCCTCAGGGACGGTAGCCGTGATCACATGCATGTTTAGAAAATGTACTGAGAAACTTCGGTCCTACAAAGTCCTAACCTAGCAATGTTATTAAAAAGGCAAAACGTAATCTGCATCAGGTGCCCATTAGGTAGGCATGATGATGGGCTATCTATTTGTGGGGATTTTATGTTCATCTTTATTCATTTTGTTCTGAATGAGCACACAAGGTATTCCAGATCAGACAGATTTCTGATTAATCACCTTACAGTAAATATTAAGTGCATTGTCTCTTCTTGCCTCAGACCTTACCTTTAGGCAACATAATGAAAACTGAGCCAAATGCCCTCCGTGAGTAGCTGGACATCATATGCAAATAATGAAGAACATGGATTTTTCCCACTATATGCAGGAGAGAGAATCATTCCATTTCCCCCAGTGGAGGGAGAGTGTAGAGGGGAACCCTTTTTCTCCATTGAAACTGGATCGGAAGGACTCAGAATTCTCACTCTAATATTTTGGAATGTAAATACACCTTCGAAAGGCTAAATTCTTCTGCCTCTGGCTTCTAGGACCTAGAGATACGTCGTACTTTCTTGGCCTCTCTTCTCCTTAAAACGTGCATACCTAGAAAGATAAGGCTTCAGCCACCCTGCAGTATTGGGAACTAACCTAAGTGCCCAGCACAGGATGTATCCATTTGGCTTTGGGGGGAGATGAGAAAAGTTTATTTTTCTGTTGCATCACAGCATTTAAGTGCATGATTAGATAAACAACTGGTTATAGAGCTGATCCTTATACAAGAGGGTTTCTTGGGAAAGGGTAAGTAAATATTCTCTGACCTATATTTCTATGGCTCTTGAGGGCTTTTTGTAGGCTCACTGGCAAATCCACAGTCCTATTTAAAATACATATGTGTACGTGAATATTTATGTCTGTATGTCTTACCAATGCAATTGAACTAAAGTTCTTTCAGGGACCCATAACTTCATGCTTTCTTGCAATGAATGAAAGCAGGAAGCAACATTTATTCAACACCTACTATGAACTAAGCACTAGAATGGTTCAGGGGATACAGAGATGAACAGTGTGTGGTCTTTACCCTCAAGAAGCTCACAGTTTAGTATGTTTTCAGTTTTGTATATGTTATGTGCCAACTACATAACAAAGGGCTCAGAATAAGTGAATCAATAAATGGATCTGAGGTCGAAGTCTAAGGAAGTACCAATACGGCAAAACTATATACAGTGTCATTTATTGAAGTTATCTAGAAGGAAATACCTACTTGTCTGTGGTTGATATTGCATAGATAGCCGTTTAATACATCATAGGTCTTTTGGCAGTTACTTAGAATGCCAATTTGCTCCACTATTGTCTCTCATCATGTCAAATAAAATAATAATAAAACATAATTGAATTAAAATAAAATATTTACATACTACCAGTAAAGTTAACTAAGTTCAGTTAATGAAATTAAACACAATTGTATTTGGTAAAATAAAGCTATTAAATTAAAGCAAAGATGGTTGAAATTAACTGAATGGACAAAGATGTCAGGCAAATGAAGATAAAATGAAAGAAGGGGTAAAAATATCAACTAAGAAAGCACACCTGAAGAAAAAGCATTATTTTATATAAGGAAGTTTTAGACTTATTTAGATAAAAATGTACCATAACACAGCACTGAAATACTAAAAAAGCAATCTTATATAAAATATAAAGAAAGAAGTCAATACTCATTGCATCCTTTGACTTTTGTCTGAACTTGATAAATCAATTATATAATAAATAAGCATAATTACAAATGAATCTCCCTTAGCAAACAATTCTAGTTGAATATAAATACATATATAGAATATATATACTCAATTTCCTATAAACCAAAGATACATATTTTAACTTCCCAGCTATCACACATTGGAAGTATGAGCCAGAGATTCCAGAAGGCAGATCTGGGATCCCACAAGGCAGAGCCAAGAGGTCAGAAGTGAAAAAAAAAAAAAACAAGATCATTATGTGATGAGCAGAGCCAAGATCCTAAAGGGCAGAGTCAAGAACCAAGTGATTCATACCCAGGCACTGAAACTGAGCCCTCATCAAGGAATTGACAATGTATGCCCTGCTGGCTTTCAATATTGCTATGGGCAGTGATAGCTGTAGGTCTCCAATATGCCCTCTGCTTGAACAGGGGAGTCTATGATGCCTAGTGTATTCTTGACCCACAATTATATAATGGTTGTGGAAGAAGAGAAGATAAATTGTTTCTTTGGTGCAAAAATACATTAGTTTACTAGGGCTGCCATAACAAAATTCCACAGACTGGGTAATTTAATACCAAATTTATTTTCTTACAGTTCTGGAGGCTGGAAGTTTGAGACCAAGGTGCCAGCAGGGTTTTGCCCTTCTGCAGCCTTCCTCCTTCACTTTCAGATTGGCTGCTTTCTTCCTGTGTCTTCACATGCTCTTCCCTCTGTGTGTGTACATATCTGTGTTCTAATCGCCTCTTCTTATAAGGACAGTAGTCAGACTGGGTAAAGGCCCTCCCTAACAATCTCATTTTCACATAATCACCTCCTTAAAGCCCATCTGCAGATAAAGTCATATTCTGAAACACTGGGAGTTAGGGTTTCTACATATGAATTTTGGGTCGGTACAATTCAGCCCATAACAACCACCTTAAGAACCAGAGGGGCAATATTCAAGAACTCAAACATGAGGAGCCTTATATACACCTAGATCTGAGCTGAATGATTAATTCTTGTCCTGGAGCAATGATGGGATGAAACTTTTTCAGGGTTTTGGGGACAGTAGGTATATTTTGCATGTGGGAAGTATGTTATGAACTGTGGTGGTCAAAGGGCAGAATGTGGTAGATTTTGTTATCCAGAATGGCCACAGCAATATTTCTGTTCCACATATTCCTCTAGAATCCTTCCACAACCCATCAAAAGGTGAAGTCCATGCCCATTGCCCTTGAAACTGGGTAGCAATGTGGAGACATTTTCGATGAACAGAATGAGGCAGAAGTAATGCTTCATGCTTTCCAAGTCTGCATTATAATATGCCTTGTAGGTTCATCTTGGTTCTCTTCTCTCTGACTCTGTTTCTCTCTTGTTTCTCTCAGGACACTTACCGTTGGAACCCATTCACCATGTTGTGGATGTTGAGAACACACAGGCCACAGTGGTGTGTCAGATTAATGAGTGAGGGAGCCTTCAGATGAGCAAAGGATCAGCTTTTAATATGCCCCAGCCAATACAGCATGAAACAAACACTGTTGTGTTGTTTTAAGCCACTAGTCTACAAGTTACTGTTTAACAAAGCCATAATAACTGGAACACTGAGTTTTTTATTTTTCAAAAGTGATCACATATCAAGATACACAGAGAAACTGTAATAAATTCTGAGTATAATACAATTAACCAACAGATTAATAAACAGTAAACTGCAACCCTAAAACTTCTCAGACAGAATGTAAAATGTTTCTGACCTTGTAGTTTATGTACTGCCTTTCGGAAGATTGTCACTGGAGACATATTCTGTCAAAAAGAAGAAAAACCACCTGCAGGACTGATCTATCTTCTCAGGGTGCTAACACCAGCCATCCTGATATCTCTTTTCTATTGATTGATGTCTTATTCCTGAATTTGCCAGCTTGAGAAACATCCATATTCATCTTTATTGTGATGATGTTAACACCCAGGGTTCAACTCTATTAAGCCTAGAACATAACCTGATAAAAAATGTGCACCTCATATAGTAATAGTAGTCATTACTATATTTTATTTCAAAAATCAATAGGAAGATTGTCTTGGCTTTCATTATATGATAACCTATGTTAAGTGACTATGGTGGTCACATAAGAGTCATAAATATAATATAAATGATTAAAGTCATTTTATGCAACTACAGACAAAATACAGTAAAAGAAGTTATTTCCAGATCTGATCTAGTTTACTATTTATTTGCAACTTACATTTCTTCATTTGTAAATCCAATGCAACATAGGTAATACTGTCAAAAATAATTTGCTGGGTTTTATTTTGTTTGTACTTTGCAATCCTTTAAAATGTTTTTATAAGGCAAGTCAGTTGCTAATTGCTTGCAGCCTTTGTGATATTCATGACACATTGATGGTTCTTATAGAAATATTTCATTTGACTACTCTAGACATAAAATATTGTTTCATAAACTCAGGTAAGGATTTTGACTTTCAAATCATAATGATGATATAAGGGCTATCCATTTAGTAGTTGGTTCTTAAACTATTTTCTAATTAATGCCATGTAATCTATTTAATCAATGCTTATGCCATTGCTGTATATCTTTCCCACCTTCTATTATTGTATGTTTGAAAGATCTTCACTCACTAAAAGTTAAGCTTGTTCAAGTTTAACTGAGGGCAGTCCGGGCTGAATGATATACACCCATTAGAAATTAATGTTGGTTATGGGGCACCTGGATATCTCAGTTGATTAAACATCTGACTTTGGCTCAGGTCATGATCTCACATTTCATGAGTTCGAGCTCTGCATCAGGCTCTGTGCTGACAGCTCAGAGCCTGGAGCCTGCTTTGAATTCTGTGGCCCCCTCTCTGTCTGTCTCTCCTCCGCTTACACTGTCTCTTTCTTTCAAAAATAAACATTAAAAAAAGAAATTAATGTCGATTAAACAGCAAGGCAGGAGAATTTTCACTGACAAAATTTTGTTTTTTGTGTGTCTTTGCTTTCTTTTTTAAATTTTTTTTAAATTTTTAATATTTTATTTATTTTTGAGAGAGAGAGAGAGAGAGAGAGAGCGTGAACAGAGGAGGGTCAGAGAGAGAGGGAGACACAGAATCTGAAGACAGGCTCCAGGCTCTGAGCTAGCTGTCAGCATAGAGCCTGACGTGGGGCTCAAACCCACTAACCGCGAGATCATGACCTGAGCCGAAGCCGGACACTCAACCAACTGAGCCACCCAGGCGCCCCTGTGTGTCTTTGCTTTCTGATTTTGGTTTCAATTTTGTTTCCTAGAAATAAAATCTTAGTTTTCCCTAAAAAGGCCTTTAAGTTAATAATACAGAGCTATCACACTGATAGATGTGTCTAAGACTTCCAGGAAGATCGTTTTACTTCTCTGGAATTCACATGCTTCAGCTCTGAGGAAGATGGATTAGACCAGATAACATGTCAGTTCTCTTCCAACTCCACAATGCCAGGGCACCTCAATGCTTGCATGATGCACAGAGCCTGTGAGCTCTGATTGAACATGTGGACATGATTCTGTTCCCCGTTTTTACACTTCCATCCATATTGAGCATTTTAATAAGCATCTCTACCTTCATTCTTGTATTTCATCTGGGATAATGAGTTCTGCCTTATTTCTTGTTATAAATATTTGTAATGAAATCATAAGATATGATGTATTGAAAAACATTTTGCTTACAGACATTAAGATGCTAATAGTCCTTTAGAAGAGGAAATATAATGTACAGAGTTTAATTGCAAATATGAAAAGAGAA
Source organism: Cryptoprocta ferox (assembly GCA_028646485.1). NCBI lineage: Eukaryota > Metazoa > Chordata > Mammalia > Carnivora > Eupleridae > Cryptoprocta > Cryptoprocta ferox. Next base: position 75,097,836 of record CM053569.1, read on the forward strand.
AATACCAGAGATTAAAGTAATGTATTTTATGACAAAATATGTCTTCAAGTTAGTCTAGAGAGATTGTATAGATTGAGGATTAGAATAGCAGATAAAAGGAAGACTTTTTTTTCTTTTTAAAAGGTAAAGCAAATATAAAGACTTGTTTTTGCCTAGAACCTCGCATATAACTATTTGCCAGCAAGCATGCATACACATGAATAAAATTTATGTCTTCTCTCTACTGATTGTATTTGTTCATTACAAGTTAGCATAGAGTCACAAACTATTAAATACCAGATTTAGAAGAGACCAGAAAATATGACATTTAGTTAAGAGAACTGGTTCACTATCACAGGAGAGACTATTAATGAACTGGCATTTCACAAAAATATTTTTTTAAGTTGAGAATATAAATGTATCCTTAAATGAAAATTAAGAGTCGATTTTGTTTATAAATATTAGATTAAACCATATGAGATTGTTGATATTGAGAATTTTTTGACCTACCAAAATGCCAATTTTATGTTTCAAACTTGCTATAAAATAACTTCCAACAGTTCTTAGCTTTATTTTAAACACACACACATGTAAACAGAGAGAAAAATTGCAAACTATCCACCTGTAGATTATGAAGTGCTTAAAGACAATATTATATTTTTATTCCAATAATGGGGACTAGGCCAAAATGTAAATCCATAGTGTATACATTGAGAAACTCATTTGAATTCTATTTTGTTTCTAAATAAAAATGACCAGAATGAAAAATTTTACCTGAACCTAAGATAATGAAAAAATACATGAGTAGTTTCAATTCTCAGTGGCACATTTCAAATATTTTGAATAATCCTACAAAAAAAGAAATATATATATAAAATACACATTGCTGATGCCAATGTTTCTAACTACATTTGGAAAAAAATACAAAGCGTAGGTTTTGGAATAAATGAATTTAAGAAAATTTTGAATAAGATTACCTCATGCAAAGGGAAACCCATTTGCAGAGATCCAAAAGTAGACAAGTTGATCATGTTCAAGGAACTCTGACAGGGCCATGGGACTGCAGAGGGCTCATCAATAATTCCAGATCCCAGCACTGCCCTACCCAGCAGTTATGAAGACCACTGTATCATGATGTTGATGGCCAGGGAAAAGGGTCTCAGATAGCCTCCAGGTAGAGAAAGCCTTTATGGTAATTTTACTTTCGTTTTCATGTACAATCTTAAAATCAGACAAGGACAACTATGTCTTTCCCAGATATTCCAGATTTTTTTCTGGAATAAAAAGATTTTACTTTTGTTTTTCAGTTATTTATTGCCAGAAGGAGTGGGGAATCATTCCCAGTTTATTGCACAGGAGGCTACTTTCATCAAAAAGCCTTCAGTCAAAATTGGTCATTTATTTAATAAACATTTATTAAGCACTTCCTATGCATTAGGCCCGGACCTAATATTATAGGTTTAAATATGTAAACATAAAAACTGTGTCCTCAAGAAGCATTTAGTCCTGTAGAAACATATTTCCAGGCTCTAAAACTTTTGTTCTAACCTGAAGACGTATGCCCCACGGGTGTTTGTTTGTTAAATCATTACCCAAGGCAGAGAACTGTCAAGAACTGAATCATACCAAGCTTTTCTTTGTATGAGACCAGCATTGATCTCATCATACAAGCAAGTCATTATTTTCTATTTCCACCAATGAAAGCAAGCTCAATGCAGGGCTCACGAGCTTCTGTACGTCTCCTCCTCTCCCTCGAGCTGCCTTCTGAGCCACTCCTTCAAGCTATCCCAGAGCGATAGGTTCAGATCCCAAAGACTAGGTGATATATTAGTTGAACTTAAACGTGGTCTTCCTGTTGCCCCTGTGGATCTTACTACTTTTACCAGTTTTTATTCACTTTTATTCAGAAATAGAAGTAAGTGAGGGTAGAGAAATATGTATAGTGCATCATACTTAGTTTATGTTTAGTTTGTGCAAGACCCTGAGTTAATAATATCTCAACCTTCATTTCCAATTTTCTAAGACCATATCAATAATGCTAAATGGGAAAAATACATTTCTTTTTGCATCAATAACAAGCAATGTAAGAATTATTTTGTTATAATTAATTACTTCTGGGTTTAGGTATATATAACCAAGTCAAGTAAGATACATTTAAAGAAACATTACCATGAGTGATCATTTTTTTCCCCTTCAAAGTTACTTTTAACTTATTTGGACAATTGTTCCTCTCCATTAATAATCATGTGGTTTCGTAGGTTTCTCTTACAACTGATTGGACTTCAATTTTTCTGGGGAAATGTAGGTGACAGATTTAAGGTACCTACAATATGATGCAATTGAACCATCAGCAGATTAAATCAATGAACATATTTATAACTTTAGAGCAAACACCTCTTTCTGGTTTGTCTACCTTAGTAAAACATTTTTTTTCTATCTATTGATTTGCAGGTAAAGAACTATTTTTTGTAATGTACAGAGTATAATTAGTTTCTGGTTAGCTGTGCATGCTCTTGTCTTTAAAACTTAATATAGAAATAAACAGGCCAATTGTTTGCATAAAGCGTATCGATGTTTTCTTCTATTGAATTTGTGTGTGTGCGTGTTTGTGTATGTGTGTTCAGCAAGATAAATATTGTATGTTTTCACAAGTGTTTTTAGGTGTTTAGTTTATCTTCCAGTAGGTGGCAGTCTATGATGTTAAAAGGGTACATGGTATTATTCTGGAAGATTTTAAACTACTTCACGCAGTACTAAAATGAGCTGAGGAAAAAAAAGTGCCTTTTATAGCTGCCAATTTATTCTTTGGAACAAAACCGTATTATAAATTTATTGCCATTCTGCAAATAGTGACAAAAGCGTTACTGTACAAATAGTGATTATGCCATTTTTATGGCCATACAGACTGTTAAGAGTGGCTTGGACGAAGCAAGGTTGAACACCACAATATTTGAAATACTATATTTAATTTGAGAGTACAAAAATCAGCAGCCATGCAAACATTATTTTGGGGAAAATGGTCAGTTCCTTGACTGTTTTCTAGCATAGCTAAGAATGAATGGAAAGATAACTCTATTTACATTTAGCCTATTATAATTCTACAATGACAACCATCTTGTCATGTCCTGAGGGTTATTCAGGCTCTTATTATAAATTGCCTTTCCTAGGAAAAAATTACAATTGTCATCTCCAGACTGGGATCACTATGTTTGACCCCAACTCTACTAATATTAGTTTTCTGGTAATATATTAAATTCCATTCATCCGGGCAACAGAATTAAACATTTAAGTTGCTGTACTCTTTTCTTTCCAATTGTTTAATTCCTTCCTCTCTGCCAATCAAAATTTATTCTCAGCTGTGAGTCTTGTTTCTTGTATCAATATTCACCTAATTTCATTTTCTACATCTATTGGTGTTCAGTACTCAAAGAAGTGGCAAACAGTAGATAATTCTAATAAACACGATTGAGTAAATTAATATAAATATTTGTTGAATAAATAATGTGAGATTGGGCCAATATTTTGCATAGAAGTGAAAATAGCAAATATTCATTAAGCTTAAAGTGGAGAAAGAAAGATGGAGAGAAAAAAAAAAGTTCCACTTAGGAAACAGAGGGAAAAAATCTATTAGGGACCATTCATCCAACTCTTATTTGTCCCTTGTTTGAACTCTAACACATACTCTGCCTATTTTTATAGTACTGATCACTTCTCAGTGTGCCACGTGGAGCACTTGGTTATATACTTCTATAGTGAAAAGAGAGAGAGAGTCTAATCTCTCCCAGGAAGCTTGGGACTACACCTACTACCTGGGCAACATTGCACTGGGTTGGCCCAACTGTTGTTTTAGCCAGAAACAAAGAAGACAACAGCAAATAGCCCCAGCAATAAAAACTCAAATAACTCACACCTCTTTGCTTTCATCAATGATTGTACTACATTCAAAGGTTTGAATTAGGTTAATTAAGTCTCAAATTCAAGAGTAAAATGTCATTCTTTTGTGAACAAGTCAAGTAGTTTTGCTACATTAAAATGAAAGCTACTCTATAATCAAACTCATTCAACAACTTGAGCACCTATTTTGAAGCAGGGAGTGTTTTACATTTTACAGATACTGCAAAGACGAAAACAACTTCTCTGCTTTACATATCATATTATTTTTAATCTACTTGTAATCAATGGTCCAGCGGGATATACTAACACAAACACAGGTATAACTCTTGGAAAAAATCTGTTCTCAGTTAATGAAGACAAAAGAGGTGATGTGATTATACGTCACATGCTAGCAGTTTATCAGAAACACATGAACTCATTTTAAGGCTTTCATACGCGAACTCTTGTATTACGGAATCGCAGATTCTGAAAGGTTAATGATGTCTTCTTGTTCTCTGAGGGCAACATACCCAATTCCAAAATGATAGGGGAAAAAAAGACAAATGCTGCTCAAAAATTCTTTTAGTATGTCAAATATTATTTTAAGAACAACAGGGTTGTTGCTTTTTTTCAATAACACTCCCAATAAATATCTTTTTAGTATTTTCCTTGTGTGCTGGTTAACAACCAAGCAGTCATCATCCTTACGAGGTGGCTCAGGAGGGACTGAGCCAGAATCCTGACTCTTTTTCTTATTCTTTTCTTTTCTTTTTATTTTTTTAATTTGTTTTCAATGTTTATTTTTCAGAGACAGAGAGAGACAGAGCATGACTGGAGGAGGGGCAGAGGGGAGGGGAGACACAGAATTCAAGCAGCCTCCAGGCTCTGAGCTGAGCCTGCTTGGGATTCTCTCTCTCTCTCTCTCTCTCTCTCTGCCCTTCCCCTGCTCATGCACAAGCTTTTTCTCTCTCTCCCAAAATAAATAAATAAACAAACATTTAAAAATTATAAACAAATATTCACAGTTCCTCCCTTTACCTCTTACAGCATTGTCATTCATTATACTAATATTATCACCAAATATACTCTTGCCATTCATATTTTGAATAGAGAGAGAACTCTATGTTAGACCAATTAAGTGTAAGGAAAATAAATTACTTTATCCCACCTATATTTGTTCCTTTTTTAGCATTCTTTCTTTATATAGATCCAAATTTCTGATCTATGTAATTTTTCTTCTCTCTGAAGAACTTGTTTTTGTTTATTTGTTTGTTTTATCCCCCCTATGGTTTCTTTCATGATTTTTATTTGTCTTCTTTGGTTTCCTGCAGTAATGGGCCTAGGTATAGATTTGACCTTTTTTTTTTTTTAGTATTTATTCTGTTGATGTTCTCTGAAGTTCCTGAATGTGCAGTTTATGTCTGTCATTAACTTTGGAAAATTCTCAGTTATTATTATTTCAATATTTCTTCTGTTCCTTTCTCTGTGTCCTCTTCTGGTATTTTCATGACCTGTATGTTACATCTTCTGAAATTGTCCAAGAATTCTGGGATACTCTGTTCCTTTTTTTTTTTTTTTTTTTGACCCAATCTTCTTTGATTGATTGATTGTTTGATTTTGAAGTCTGAAATTTTCTTTTTTCTTTAATGTCTATTTTATTATTTTTAAGAGAGAAAGATGGAGTGTGAGTGGGGGAGGGGCAGACAGCAAGAGGGAGACACAGAATCTGAAAAAGGCTCCAGCCTCTGAGGTTTCAGCACAGAGCCCAATCCGGGGCTCAAACTCACAAACTGTGAGGTCGTGACCTGAGCTGAAGTTGGACATGTAACTGAGTCACCCAGGAGCCTCTTAGTTTGAAAATATCTAATGATATATCTTAAGGTTACTGGTTCATTCTTTGGCTCTGTCCAGTCACTGATAAACTCATCAAAAACATTCTTTATCTCTGTCACAATGTTTCTCATTTCTAGCATTTACCTTTTTTTAAATTAATTAATTTATTTTGAGAGAAGGAGAGAGAAAGTACAAGTGAGGGAGAGGCAAAGAGAGAGGGAGAAAGAATCCCAAGCAAGCCTCTCACTGTCAGCCAAGACTGACACGGGGCTTGAACCCATGAATCGTGAGATCCCGACCTGAGCCAAAACCAAGAGTCAGACTCAACTGACTGAGCTTCCCAGGTGCCCCTCCTAACATTTATATTTGATTCTTTACTATAGTTTCTATCTTTATGCTTCTGATATTACATGTTGTCCACTTTTTCCCATTAGATTCCTTAGCATATTACAGTTATTTTAACTCCCAGTCTGTTTTTTTGTTTTTTTGTGTGTGTTTTTGTCTTTTAGTATGCCTTGAAATCTTTGGTTCAAAACTAGACAGGAGATATAGGTAAAAAAGAACTTATACCTATTTTATTTTATTTTATTTTGTTTTATTTCATTTTATTTTATTTTACTTTATTTTATTTGTTTGCTTATCTGGTGTTCACTGTTTTTGTAACAACAGGTGTCTGAGGTTTCAATTTCCTCTAGTGTCCCTGTTTTTATTTCCTATGTTATTTTTGAGTTTCTGGACAGACTCTTTTTTTTAAATAGAGTCCTTTCCTTGGCATTCTCTCAATTGCAACCCACTCACTGCTCTTTTACTGGTGGCTGTTATAGTGGTAAAGTGTGAGAGACAGTGTAACATTCCATGACCCTCTAATTAGGAATGGGTCTTTTAGTGAGCATGAGGCCTGGGCTGTGACCTTCACAAGTGTTTCTCAGCTTTTCTTCCCTCCCTGCCCTTGGTGAGATAGGAAATCTTGAGAGGTCTGGAGGCCACTATTTACCTTTCCCCAGGTTCAGTTAAGCTCTATAAAGTTGTTTTTCTTGAGGAAATATCTTTGTTAATTAGATAAGAATGCTCTTAGTGTATTTCAAAATAGTTACTTTTCCCTTGTACTACAGTAAGCAGATGGGTTTTTATTTTTCTGTGATCATTACTGTGAGAACCAGGTTAGGCTCTTAGAGATAAAACACAAATGTTTAGTGGCCCCTAAAGGCTAGACCCGCCAGGAGTATTTGACTCCCAATCTAGTCCATGCTGAACTTCCAGAAATTTGTCAATTATAGTTTAACATTTCCTCCCATTTGCTGGGTCCAATGGTGTTTTATGCTCCTAGTGGGCTGTGATGCCTCGCATTTGCCTGTCTCTCCAGTCTTGGTGTCATTTTTCTCTGTGACCACAGTTTTCTAATGGATCTAAGAAGAGTTGTTGTTACCGCTTTTCATCATTTTCTTCTGTGAGAAAGTGAGTCTAAACTGTTTATATATATATTAGAATAGAAACCAGCAGTCTGAGTTCTCAGTTTTGAAATCTGATACACCGCTTCTGCAGGGATGTTGTGAAGATGAAAAAATAGTGAATATTCCTAAAGCAACATTTTTGCTGTCTGGCACATAATAAATACAGAAAAGTAAACACAGCTTTTTCTTTAATAATGTTGCTATGAAGAGACATGTAGTAATGAAGAGTACAAACTCAAAGACTAAAATGGTTGGGTTTAAAATGTGTCTCTACCAATCCTTGGGACATGAATTTACTCAGTGATTTAACTCTCAGGGCCTTTATTTTCTTGTGGTAGAACACTTGGGCCTACCTTATAATAAGGCCAGTAGAAACAGAAACTCTTCTAATTAAGACACATGAATTCAATAAGTTTATCTGATATTCACTGGGACATTCATTTATACATCATTCCTTCATTCCAACAAACATAATGCGGGGTTACCAAACTCACGGGGTTTTGCCAAGGCTGGCGTGCACAGATGTAATCTCTGCCCTGACAAAACACCTATAATCTGAGGAGGCAGACCGTAACCATGGCTCATCTGATAGATAATATGCAAACAATTTACTGTGCAAGGACAAGAAGAAGAATGACTCAGTGGCTCAGATAATCTAGGAGAACCTCACAAAGCCTCCACCAATGCCACAAAAGGAGTGACACTGATTGATAAATGAGTGATATCTCTGAGAACAAGTAAATGGAGATAGAGCATTCCAGGAAGAGGGGGCCGCATGAATGCACAGAATCACGAGGATGGGATAATATATTGAGGTACAACCTATGAATTAATCCCAGAGTGGAGTGAAACTATCATTCTCAATATTAATGGTAAGTAGTAATGTGAGTTCATCACAAAAAAAAAAAAGGCAAAAGTTGGCTTTGAAATGAAAAGATAAGCTGAAGTATTATTTGATGATACCTGTTATTCAGATAGGAGTTGAGACCATAAATTTCTGAATAATAAATGATGTAAGCAGATCTACAAAAGTTTGGGGGAGATATAAAACACAGATATTTAGAAACCTGTCAGAAAAGGCAAAACAAACACTAAAAGAGGATTGAATGATATTAATTGAAAAATATTAATTCATTTAATCTCTGTATGGCAACGCTGTGAGGTAGGCACTTTTACTGTTCCCATTTTGTAGATTATGACACACAGGCACAGAGAGATTAAGTTATGGTGCCCAAGATCCCAGTTGTGAAGTGGTGGGGCCAGGACCTGAGGCCAACAGTCTGACTCTAAGGCTTGTCCTTCCTCTGCTCCTCCATGCTTTAAAATGTGCCTAGGATGGGACACCCGGGTGGCTCAGTTGGTTAAGCATCAGAATCTTGATATCAGCTCAGGTCAGGTTTGCTAGTTCAAGCCCTGCGTGGGCTTTGTGCTGACAGAGAGGAACCTGCTTGGGATATTCTCTCTCTCTCTCCCTTTCCCTTTGCCCCTTCCCTGCTCTCTCTCAATCTCTCTCTCTCACAATGAATAAATAAATATTAAAAAATATAATAAAATGTGTCTAGAAGTGCACAACATTAACCATCATTTAAAATATAGCATAGATACCTAAACAGAATAGTTAAGCACAAACTCATGGGGATAGTTAGTTCAGCCATTCTGCAAATTACATATTAGGAAAATGGCTGGAGGACTCCACAAAACATTAGAATATTAATTAATATTAACTTTACCAAGTTAGCAGTGACTTTTTAAAATGCTTTTGTCTTTCCTTTTTTAATTGTTTTTATTCATATCATTGTTTCTTACAGAAATTTTTTAGGGGTAATATTCAGATACCCAAAGCCATATCAAACTACTGTCCATTGATGTCAAATGTAATAGATTTTACCTGCTTGTGTTAGCCTACACATGGATACACATTTACTGCCTGAGTACATGGAAGAAATGGGCCCACTTATATGAGAACTTTGGTTCTCAGAAGGAAGTAATAGCACTGCAGCCTAAAGCAGCTGCTCTAACTGTGCTATTCTGTGACTGAGCTCTTTCCTGGTGACATTCTCATCATTTAGCACTGAGTGCCTCAAACGCCCTGACATAAAAGAAGTGACTGCACACTTCCTTGTGCTGAGGGGACTGGTGTATAATCTGTTCTAATGATGGCGGATATGAATTGCTGGCAAAGCTTTCATTTTAATTTTAGAGACAGACGGCTGCATTAGTGGACCAGTCATGCATACACCTGTGACATACATTATTAATAGTAGATGAGATGAAATCTTGACATAATAGCGGATTCCAAGAGGAAAATCATACAATTAAGTACATATTGTTAAACATTTCACACATGACTCTCTATATTTTAACATTTTAATGCCAAAACAAGCTCGATTATACCTCAGTGGAATTTATTTTACTATTAACTTAATTAAGGAAAGAATACATACCCCAGCCACCACCACCTACACAAGCCCAAGGAGTCATTTTCTCCTAAGAGCGCTGTTCTTTTGAAGCTGGTGGGAGTCATGGGAGCACTAGAGGGACCTTGGTAGAGAGAGGTTATGGAAACAATGTTTTGGCTTCATTTTTTATTTTCTCAACTTCAAATTGTCTCTTCTGTAAAATGAAAATAACCACAACTATTTGCCAGTTATAGGAAGGATTAAAAAACATGTATGTAATAAACATCATATGATGCTTATAATATGCAAGCTCATTAGAGTGGATGTGGTGATTAAGGGGATTTTTCAGATTTAATAAAACTGTGTACTTGGCTGGCTCCATTGCTCAATGGTTAAGAACATATGTTTGGTAGTCAGGGAAGCCAAGAATTAAATCGTGGGTCTGCGGTAATTAGCAATGTGGCCTCAGATTTCCTTGTCCAGCTCTGTGATTCTATTTGCTGATGATCCTACTTTTTTGTTAATTAGCCATCTGTATCTCCCCTCTTGGCTTCAGACATTATTTAGTTATTTGACAGAATCTGAAAATCAAAATATTTCAATTGAACACTCTTTCTATTGTTTTCTCCACTTGGAATCAGGGCACCTCTATCCACCAGTTGCTCCTCCCATAATTTTGACGTGAAGAAATTCAGAAATCTCTCTCTCTCTCTCTCTTTTTCACTTTCTACGTAGAATCCACTGCTAAATCCTATCAACTGTGCCCCAACTATATCTTTTTCCCACTTCCCTGGAAATTCAAGCTGCCACCATCTTTCACTTGAACTATTCTTTTTTAATTTCATCCTCCAATTCTTATCCACTAGCACCCATTATCCAAAAGTACTGTTAAAGTACACATTTGCCTTGCCACTCCTGTGCTTCAATGCCACTGGGGCTTCCTATGAACATAGAAGAAAATGCAAAAAAATTCCTTCCAAATAGTGAATAATCTGATTCCCAATGGCTGCATCTTTCTCCTTGGTTGGGTGTTCCAGCCCTGCAGTCTTCCTTCAATTTCTAAAAATGCCAAGCTCTGTTCTCCCTTATTCTATTTCTTCCACTAATCGAGTATCCTTTGATCTCAAGTAAATGGAACTTTATCAGCATTTCTTTTTCGGACTCTCTCAACCGAATCAGACCTTAGCTGCCTTCACCTTGCCTGAAGACGATGATGCCTCAGTCCTCAGTGTTTGCTGCTTTGACCACAACACAGCCTGGCTCACAGCAGCTACTTTTAAAAAGTTTGTATAAATGGATGTACTTGAGAACAGTACTCAGTTTGTCGTGTACTCAGTCTTCTCCTGTATAAAACAGCTCAGATAATATCTGCCTGACAAAAGAGGTTAAGGATTAAATAGGTGATGTTTGTAAAACTCTTCAGAAATAGTCTCGCATACACTACCTATTACGTTAGAATTCATGCCTAGAATTTCTCATTAAACCTTTCCCATTCCAGTGGAGATTGGAGGAAAAGCTTGAAATATTATGTGAATCCAGTAAATTCAAATCACTTTTCATAATCTGTTGTGAAATCATTCAAAAACTATATAAATATATTTATATTAATATACCTAAAATACATATAAAGATACATTTAACATATATAATAGTTATATACATACAAATATATAAATAATATAAATACATGACACATGTATAAATATATGTATGCATTTGTAAGTTCTCACCGAATTGATGAAAACCTTTTTCATTAGATAAATTAATTTTTATAATGTGATAGTTTTATAATATTGCATGTCTATAACCTATTTCATAGGACATAACTATCCAATTTGCCCTTTTGTTTAAATAATATGTCATTAAGGTGAATATTGATGATAGGGATTTAATTTAATGTTGGAAAATATACTCATTGTTTGATTTATATTTTTAAGATTTTGACTTTAAAACTACAAAAAGAGTATTATGAAATTTTAGTTGTATTTATGATTTTAAAGTAAAAGATTCTGAAGCCATATAGATGGATGATCACTATGAATGGAGCCTTATCTTAGTGAGACAGACATTGGAATCTATCATCTATCTATCTACGTATCTATCTCTATATAGCGATGTATCTATGTGTCCATCTTCCTACCCTCCTACCTACTTACCTATTGCCGTTTATCGTTATTGCTCTGTACTTGCAAACTTTCTTTCAGATTTTTTTTTCATTTTAAATTTGTTTTCCTTTATGGCTTTTACCCTTAACATTAAAAAAAAATTTTTAACGTTTTTATTCATTTTTTGAGAGACAGAGAGAGACAGAGCACAAGCAGGGGAGGAGCAGAGAACTAGGGAGACACAGAATCCAAAGCAGGCTCCAGGCTCTGAGCTGTCAGCACAGAGTGTGATGTGGGCCTGGAACTCACAAACAGAGAGATCATGACAGGTGCCCATGCCAACCTCTTAATGGGCTGAGCCACACAGGCGCCCCTACCCTTAACATTTTAAACTTCTTCCTTAAAAAAAGAAAGCAAGAAAAGAAAAGAAAAAAAGAGAGAAATAAACAGAAAAAATAATAGATCCCTTAAGAACATTAAATTATTTTAAAAGCTGTCTCATTTGATTATTTCTGATTCTGTCTTCTTACTAGCTTTTCAAATAATCTTCCTGCAACAAAAGCTTCTGGCTTTTGTTTTTAACCTAGGGAAATATGGTCCTAGTAACAATTTGATAATTCTGTCTTTTTGTTTTTGAATCCTACTAAAACAATTATTTACTAATATTCCCAATTGTGTAAGGCAAATTTTTATTGTTATGATAGAAAATGTCATAGGAAATGGTTGTCACTTTTAATACATCATTTTATTAAATTCTTTGAAACACTCCGTTTTTGGTGACCATGGGGGAGAACCAGCTATATGTTTCTCTTTGGGGATTTCACACCCTTTCTCTATTCAGTCATGGCCCACTAAAACTTGCCACTGTTTCAATATGTCAATCATATTTTACTCTCCTAAATATAGTTCTCTCCTAACAAAAATGTGACCCTTAAGAGTGCTCTGCTAGGAAATAAAGAAATAAGAATATTAAACTTAAAAAAAAAAGTCTGCCTGTGATTTGAATAATCTCGGGATAATACTCATTTATCCAAAAATAACTGAGTGCTTCCCCAAATTAATGTCAAACACCAAACCACAGATCCAGGAAGCTTAGAGAATAAAGGTAATTTCCAAAAACAACAAACAAAAACAACAACAGCAACAAAACTACATCTAATATATCATAGTCTAACTACAGATATAAAAGAAGAATAAAAAAGAAATCTCAAAAGAAACTAAAGGAAAAATTATTTCTTATTTACAAAGAAACTAAAATAAAAATTGTATCCATTTTCTTCTCAGAAACGAAGCAAGCAAGGGGCGCCATGGTGGCTCAGTCAGTTAAGCGTCCAACTTTGGCTCAGGTTATGATCTCATGATTCATGGGTTTGAGCCATGTCAGATTCTGTGCTCATAGCTCAGAGCCTGGAGCCTGGGCTTACTTCAGATTCTATGTCTTCCTCTCTTTTTGCCATTCCCCACTCCTGTCACTATCTGTCTCTCTCTCAAAAAAATGAATAAACATTAAAAAATTAAAAATAAAAATAAATATAAAAAAAATAAGAAACCAACCAAGCAAGAGGAGAGTGAAAATAAGACGGTTGGCAGGGGAAAAAATAAGAACAAGAATTCTTTATCTGAAAAAATATTCCTTAGTAGTGAAATATAAATAACAGCTTTCTCAGGCAAAGAAAAATTGAGGGAATTTGTTGCCAGTAGGCCTGTCTTACAAAAATATTAAAGAAGATCTTAAGAGAGAAGAAAAATAATGCAGATCAGAAACCAGATAAGAAATAAGTTAAAATAAAATAAGACTTATTTTTCTTATTCTTAATTGATCAAAAATATAATATTTTGTTCAAAATAATAACAACCATGTATTTGGTGACTATTGCTCATGTATAAGTGAAATGAATAGCACCAACAATACAAGGAATGTGATGGATGAATTAGGAATAATTTGTTCTAAGTTACTTACACTACCTGTAAATGGAGTAGAGTTATTTGAAGTGGACTTGGATAAGTTTCAAATGTATATGGTGAACTTAAGACAACCATTGGTAAATTTTAGAAAGAAGTATAACTAATATGCTAAGAATGGAGGAAAAACAGAACCATTCAAGTGCGTAATGAAAACCACAAAAGGTAGAAAAAGAGCAGAAAACAAAATAGAAACAAAAAATAAGACAAATAAGTAGAAACAATAACAGATATAGTAGACAGTAATCTAAGAATAACAGTAATCATTATAATGTAAATCATCTGAATACACTAAAGACAAAGATAGTCAGAATTAAAAAAAAAAGCAAGACCCAACTGTATGTTGTTTATAAGAAACTCATTTTAAATATAAAGAGGCATACCGATTAAAAAGAAAGGGATGGAAAAAGGTGTATCATGTGAACACGAATCAAATCTGGAGTAACCATATTAATTTTAGGCAGAGAAGACACCAAAGCAAGAAAAATTTTCAGGGACAAAGACAGGCATACATAATGATAAAGGGCTTAATTCTCTAACAACATGTAACACTTCTTAATGCATATGCACCTAACAATATGAGGAAAAAATGGATAGAAATGCAAGGAGAAATAAATTAAGGCACTGTAATTAAAGATTTCAACACCTTTCCGTGAGAAATGGACAAATCCAGCAGCCAGAAAATCACTGAAGACATAACTGAACTCAAAAGAATAATTAATGGACTGGATATAATTAATATCTATAGACTACTTCATCCAACAACAGGAATACAAGTTTTCTCAAGCTCACAGGAAACATTCACCAGAACAGACCACATTCTGGGCCATAAAACACACCTTAAGAAAAGACTAGAAACCATACTGTGAATAGAGTAGAACTAAAGAAGAAATCAATAACAGAGAAATAGCTGGAAAATCTCAAACACTTGGAGAAGGAATAACACACTTTTAAATAACACATGAGTCAAAGGAAAAAATCCTCAAGGGATATTAAAAATAGTACAAACGAAGTTAAAATGAAAATACAACAAATCAGAGGTTATGGGATTCAGCAAAAGCAGTGCTTAGAGAAAATCTTATGAAATCAAAAGCACATATTAGAAAAGAAGAAAGATAAAAGTCAATAATCTAAACTTCTACCTTATGAAACTAGGAAAGAGCAATTTAAATTCAGAGTGAATAGAAAAAAATAATTAGAATAGAAATCCATGAAATTAAAAATAAAAAAAATCAATAGAGAAAATCTTATGAAATCAAAAGCACATATTAGAAAAGAAGAAAGATAAAAGTCAATAATCTAAACTTCTACCTTATGAAACTAGGAAAGAGCAATTTAAATTCAGAGTGAATAGAAAAAATAATTAGAATAGAAATCCATGAAATTAAAAATAAAAAAAAATCAATAGAGAAAATCAATAAAACCAAAATGGTTCACTGAAAAGATCAATAAAATTGATAGGATTTTAGCCAGGCTAAGAAGATAAGAGAAAAAATACAATTTACTAATATCAGAAATGAAATAGGGGCTATGAGAACAGATTTCATAGGTACTAAAATGATACTAAAGGAATATTATGAACAACTCTATGGTCTCAAGTTTGATAAACCAGATGAAATGGACCACTTCCTTGAAAAACATAACCTGCCAAAATCCACATAAGAAGAAATAGATAATATAATTAGGTTTATATCTATAAAGAAATTGAAACAACAATTAAAATTTTCCCAACACGAAAAGAGTAAGCCAATATGGATTCCATGTTGAATTTTACCAAACATTTAAGTAAAAATTATACCAGTTCTCTTCATGCTTTTCTAGAAGACAGAAGCAAACAGAATATTTTCTAACTCATGAGGCCAGTATTAACACCAATATCAAAACCAGACAATACAAGAAAACTACAGACTAATATCTCTCATAAATGTAGATGCAAAAATCCTCAGCTAAAATTAGCCAACTGAATCTAACAATATATCAAATGAATTATGCACCACAACCAGGTGGAATTTATCATAGGCTCCTTGGTTGGCTTAACATTTCAAAATCAAGTATTTCAATCTATCACATCAATGTGGCAGGCTAAAGAATAATCACATCAATATGGGAAAGCCATTTGACAAAATTAAACACCTATTTATCTTGAAAACTCAGTAAAGTAGGACTAGAAATTTCTGAACTTGATAAAGAGGATCTATAGAAAATCTATAGTTAACATCACATTATTGGTAAAAAAAAACTATGACCTTTCTTGCTCAGATCAGGACCAAGGCAAGAATGTCCTTTTTCACCACTCATTTTTAACATTGTACTGGATGTTACAATGTTAATCCTAATTAATACAATTAATTACTACAATAGAACAAGAAAAGGGAGTAAAAAGTATACACATTTAAAAGGAAGAAATAAAATTGTCCATGGTCACAAATGACTATCTTTATAGAAAAACTGAAATAATTAATTTCAAAACTCCTGGAACTAATTAACTGATCTGGCAAGTCTGCAGCAATACAAAAATCAATTGCTTTCCTATATACCAAAAATAAACGGTGGAATTTGAAATTAAAAACTAAATACCATTAACATCCATACTCACAATATGAAATAAAATATGTATGAGATCTGTAGGAGGAAAATAAAATTATGATAAAGAACAGAATAAACGGAAAAATATATTCCATCTTTATGGATAAGAAGAACCAATATTTTCAAGACATTGCTTTTTACCCACTTGATTTATACATTTAACATATGACCAGTCAAAAAATCCCAGCAAGTGATTTTGTGGATATTGATCCACTGACTCTAAAGTTTTATGGGGAGGCAAAAGAAGCAGAATAGCTAACATGACATTGAAGAAATAAACAAGTTGGAGGAGCAACATTACCCAGTTTCAAACTTACTATAAAGTTACAGTAATTGGGGTGCCTGGGTGGCTCAGTCAGTTAAGCATCTGACTTCGGCTCAGGTCATGATCTCACAGTTCATGGGTTTGAGCCCCGCATCAGGCTCTGTGCTGACACCTCGTAGCCTGGAGCCTGCTTCAGATTCTGTTTCCCTCTCTCTGTCCCTCTCTTACTTATGCTCTACCTCTCTATGTCTCTTAAATATAAATAAAAATTTAAAAAAAAAAGAATAAACATATAGATCAGTGGAACAGAATACAGAGCCTAGACATAGTTGCAAATAAACATAGTCAACTAACATTTTATAAAGGAGCAAAAACCATACAATGGAGAAAAACATCATCTTTTCAACAAAAGGGGCTGGAACAGGGTGTGTGTGTGCGTGCGTGTGAGTGTATGCAAAAAAATTAATCAAGACAGAGACCCTTACACCCTTCACAAAAAATTAACTCAAAATGGATCACAGACCTAAGTGTGAAATCCGAAACTATAAAACTAGAAATAACATGGGAGAAAATCTAGGTGGCCTTGGGTTTGTCTACAACCTTTCAGATACAACACCAAAGGTATGATCCATGAAAGAAATAATAGATTGCTGGAGTCCAGCTCCAGCAGGTCCAGGGGTCCCTGGAGGATGGACGGCGTTGGCGAGAAAGAGCGAGAAAGACTCAAATTTCTTTCTGATCACCAGCCAGGCATCTCTGCTCTGTCTGATTCTCTAGCTTTATTTATAGTGAAAGATACAAGTAGCAGAAAGAGCAGCATGTGTTTAGTAAATGATTTCTCATAGATAATTTTTACAACTTTCCAGAACATGGATTCTGCAGAAGTTACAATTCTAGTAGTAACGATTGTCATAAAAAACTTAGCTACAGGCACTGATGCTATCATATGGGAAGGGCAGGTACTTTTTAAAACCAAGATATACAAGTCCTAAGGAAGCAACATTTAACCATGAGGCAAACAGCATTGTTTAGTAAGGTCAGTTTTTTTATGAGTAAGGATCATTAGGCTGTTTATAGCTCTAAGAGAAAGTTTCCAGCAAAACAGGACCCCCAGGAGACATAATGCCTGCTCTAACAGTGCCAAAGATGAATTAAACATTTTATGGCAGTAGTGACTTTTGCAATGACGTCCAGGCCCAGAAAGTAGAAAGTTATCAGTTAATTGCTCAGCTAGGAGGAAAATTATATGTTGTTTGCCTTAGTCGCATTAGGGTGTATCTAGTTTACTCATCTTTTCCCTGACCAGGTGCAATTACACCTCAGGGACAGAGCAGGGGGACAGGCCGCTCCTGACACTAATCAGCAAAGCACTCCGAGGTTTGGTGCCCAAGCAGAAATGAAAGTTACAAGAGGGTAGATATTGGTTGCTGCCTGGTGGCAAGAGACCGTGCAAACTTGCCGTACCCTCACCAGGAATTTTCACTCAACCGGTGAGTTCAGACAGCTCCCAACAATAGATAAATTGTATTTTATCATAATTTAAAAATACTGCTATCTGAAAGACACTCTAATAAATGAGAAGACAACCAGATTGGGAGAAAATAATTTATAAAGATGTATCTCTTAAAGGACTGTTATCCAAAATATACAAAGAGCTCTAAAACCTCGGCAGTAAGAAAACATACAACCCAACTGAAAAGTGGGCAAAAGATGTGAGCAGATCTTCCTCACAAAGTAAGACATACAGATCTCAGGTAAGTATATGAAAAGATGCTCAACATGCATTAGGGAATTGCAAATCAAAACAACAACAAGATACCACTACATAGTTATTAGAGTGGGAAAAATCCAGAAAATTGACAACATGAAATGCTGGCAAGGATGTGGACCAAACTTTTTTTGTGGGAAACATAGTACAGCTACTTTGGAAAACAGTTTAGGAGTTTCTTGCAAAGTTAAACATAGTCTTACCATATGATCCAGCAAGCTCACTCCATCACATGAAAATTTAGGTCCACGTAAAACCCTGTGCACTAATGTTTACAGTAACTTTATTTTTAATTACCAAAGAATACAAGCAACCAATATGCCCTTCAATAGGTGAATGGATGAACAAACTGTGGTCCATCCAGACAATGGAACATTATTCAACAATAAATAAAAATAAGCACTCAAACCATTTGAAGAGAAACCTTAAATGATCATTGTCGCAGGAAGGAAGCCAGTAGAAAATGGCTACATACTGGTACAATTCTACCTATATGACATTCTATACAGGTAAAACTATATAGAGGGTAAACAGGTAAGTGGCTTCCAGTGGTTTAGACTGAAGGGTGAAGGTCAGGCAAGGGATTTTTAGGTCGGGGACACTACTCTGTATGATACTGTAATGGTGGATATATGACATTATATTTTGTTAAATCATAGGACTGGAAAATACAGACTCAACCCTAACATAGACATAACAGTAATATTGGTTCATCAACTTTTAACAAATGACCACAGCAATGCAAAATGTTAATGACAGAGAAAACTATGGGGTGAGAGTTATATGGGCCTCACTGTACCTTCTCCTCAATATTTCCATAAACTTAAAACTGCTCCAAAAGCTAAAGTCTTTTAATTTCAAAAGTTAGGGCTTTAAAAATATCTGCAGACAATGTAGGCAATTTTATATTTAATTGCATCACATGCAACATATGATTTGCTTCACTGTTGAGAAATATCTTTAAGAATTATTCTTTTCATAGATAAAATAAGAGCAGGCTAAATAAAAGCACTGAGCCATTGTGGTTAATTTGCTTTTTTTTTTCCATGTGAGAAAAAATACATTTTTAAACTGACTCTATACTAAAAATAGACTGTATTCTATCTTTCCAAGTTACTGCATAAATCTTCCAGGCTAAATATAAAGAAGATTCTCTAGTCCTTGTGGGTCTCAGGAACAATCTGGTTGCAGATCCATGGATTACCTATGATGAAAGATTCATGCCAAATTTCTGCTTTTGGAGAATTTATTACAATTTAAAATATTTCCTTAGGAGTATTAAATGTGTAAAAATATGCATTTGGAATTGTAAATACCAGATTCAGGCGGCAGGACGGGATATAGCATTTTAGAGAGTTATCTCTGGGTTTTTCTTTAGTATGGTGGTGATTAGTGGGCCTGTGATACTATTTCCTGTACTGTTTCTCATGGTGGACAGGTTGTTTGGTAACAAGTAGGAAAGCCTTCAAATTTATAAACTATGACTTAAAAAAAAGGAAACAGTGTATAAAAAAGATTTTTTAAAAACTATAATTTTATACCCTAAGAAGTGAGACACCTGGGTGGTTCAGTCAGTTAAGCATCCTACTCTGACTCTTGATTTTGGCTCGGATTATGATCTCACAGTTCATGAGATCGTGCCCTGTGCCCGGCTCTGTACTGACAGCATGGAGCCTACTTGGGATTCTCTCTCTTCCTCTCTCTCTGCTCCTTCCCCTTACCCCCCACCTTGTAACCATTAATATACATGCATATGTCCTAAGAAGTGAAATAAAATACCACACCTGTGGAAAAATCCAGAAATCATGAAAATTTTAAATGTGAGCTTCATGGAAAATAGTAGATGGATTTTTAAAAAGCCAAACAAATACAGAATGGATATGTAGAAATCTGGAATTATGGGGTCAATCAATTCAGAAAGGTCAATATACATTTGCTACATTTATCATTGGAACAGACAGGAATACTAAAATTAAAGGAGGTAATCAATTTAGAGAAGATGAATATAAAACATCTAGATACATAATAGTCAAAGTTCAGAACAGAAATTGCTAAGAATAATGACAAAAGCTTCACAGAGAAAAGTGATAACAAAAGTAGACAGTGCTCACAGAGAGGCAAATGGTAAGATTGGCATCAGACTGCATGTGCAATGCTGATGCTAGAAAGAAATGGAGCAATATCATCAAATATTGGAAAAATGTTTTGAATTAAGTAACATTCAATTTTGAGGAAAAATAAAATTTTGTGCAATGACTGTGACCCTGTCTAAAATAAATATTCAGCATGTTCTTTAGCAAAATTAAAATATATGTGTGTGTGTGTGCGTGTGTGTGTGTGTGTATTTAAAGGGTAAATAATGAAGTCTAACACAGAGCTTTATATAATTGATTCTTACTCTATAAAATAAATTATAAAAGAAAAGAAAAAGTCACCCAAGGTTTTTATATTCAGTCAAATTACTTTCAAACTATCATGTATATAGGTAGTTACCGTCGTGAAATAAATCAATGAACTCTTTCTGAGCAATGGGTTTATAAAAAACTTCAGATAACAAAAACAGCTAGAGATATGTTGACATAAGGACTAACAGTGAGCATTAAGTACATAAAGAGTTACAAATGTTATAAAGGAGAGATTTTCATAATGACTACATACACGGGTAGTGAAGATTCATTGGAATTATTAAAGAAGTAATGAGAACATTATCCACAGTAGCAAAAAGTGGGAAAAAACCCAAAGGCTTACCAACAGGATTCTTGTCACAAGAGAAGAGGTAAATAAAATATGAAAAGTTAAGTACAAATTCTTGGAATTAAGTTTGCAATCAAATATTATATGAATGAATGCAGAGATTTATGTATTAAAAATACACTTCTTTTTTTTTAACTGAAATGATATTGAAACAATGATCAACCCAGTAAACACAAGTACTCCAAGATTATAGATTGATATTCCAAAATGTCACTTCTTACTTAAGGGAAGTGCTATTTGGGAAATAGTTGATTCCAAGTTTGAAGTAGGAAATATTCAAGACGTTTTTAGAATATCATATCAAACAGCAAGGATGCAATTAAAAACTACCATGCTAGTGTAAAAAAGACACAGGAGATAAACAAATAAGAAATAATTTATGCACAAAACTTAATTAAGTAGAAAAAGACACAGGAACAACTTGAGCAGACAATTTGAAGTTCAATAAAAACAATAACTCTGGCAAGAATGTGTGTGTGTTCATGGTATTAGCCATTATTGAACTAAACCACATTTTCAATTATGTTATACTTTGCATACTTTCTAGCACAGAGACCTACAGTGAAGAGTTTGAAGAAGAAATATTCAGATGAGGAAATAGGAAGTTCCCTACACTCCTGAAGACTCAGGCCACGCAGAATTGTCTGCCCCAAGGGGTTACTAGTAATCTAAGTGCTGTTACCAGAGATTAGTTTTATCTGCTTAAAACCTTACATAAATAGAAACATACAGCATGTATTTTTTGTCTGACTTCCTTAACTCAATGTTATATTTCTGAGATTTAACCAGACTATGGTGCTATTGCTAGATAATTCATTGAATTGCTATACAATATTCCACTCCATGTATAGAACACAATCCATTTCTCCATTCTATTGATGGGCATTTGACTTATTTACAGTTCTTGGCTATTGTGAATACAGCTACTATGACAATTTAAAATATTTTAATGGCCCCAAGGATGTATTTCTACTGAGAAGAGAAAATCATGTTTTGAATACTGTTAAAAAAATGGAAAGAAGCATTTGCCTTGCCTTTCCTATACAAGCTGTAACACTATAGCCAAATATAGAAGGGATATTTCTCTTCATATGAATATTCCAGTTTATTGAGAAAGGTAGAATAATAGAATAGAAAATATATGTAATGGCAACTTTGAGAAATCCTTTTAAAAAGAAGTGCATTAACATATGAAGTTGTCAGTGGATGTGTATTCTTTTCTTATAATAATATACTGTGTGGTTCACACACATACACAGAACATAAATTTCAGGATTTTAAGACTGATATCCATGGCTCTATAAATCTAGATTATCACTGATAACATAATTCAGGTACTGACAAGAAAGACTGGCAGCTTCTTAAATCTACTTAAGGACATTTACCCAGCAGTATTGGCAGCAGGGCTCTTGGTCCCCCGTTAGACCCTTCCGAGATAAATAGTACAGAGTATTACCCGGGGATTCACACAGCGCCATTTGTATTATGGGTAATTGAGAGATTAGTTCTGTGCTGTGAAGTGATGGAGGGTAATGAATCACACATTATCTTCCTTTCTCCTAGGGAAATGAGTAAGAAAATTTAACAGATGGAGCTCCAGGGAGGTAAACAAGATCTAGACCACAAGGAGTGTATCAATACGCGTTCTCAAGTTACAGAAAGACGGATGCTCTTTATGCAGTTAAGCATGGCATCCAGTGGATTCCACAGTGGCATTAAGGATATAATTACCTTAAAACATTCTTTACACATCTTTGTAAATTGCATTGGTACATGCAGGGAATAGTTCCGGGGTGTACAGACCAAACAAAAGTGAAAAGAGATAGTCCCTGCCCTCAAGCCCAGTGAGGCAGACAAACAGTCCTATAGTAATTACATACCAGATAGTAAGTAATGTGCTTTCAGTAGGCAAGGATGCTGTGAGGACACAGATACAAAAGAAAAGTAAAATTAGTTCAAATCTCTTTGTAAATTCCATTTTTTAGACAGATTTGGTGTATAATGACCAAACATGAAGTTACATAAAGAACATTTCAATACCTTACAGTGCTCTTAATTATGTTTTGTGGGGTTTTGTAAATGGCAACATGTGAAAAGACTCTGATTTTTCTTTCTGACACACATGCTTTACTTTTACATACAATACAGCATGGAAAATTAGTCCAAAATTAATTAAATATACATGACCATGTCACATGGCGAGCCAGAGCAAGAGCAGTAATGACTCCCAGGCTCTAGCTGCATCCTTTTCTGCCTGCTTTATGTGCATAAGCCTCTCAAAAGCACCTCTCATGATGCATTGCTATAATTGTATTTATTTATGTGTTGTATGAGTGGCTAATGAGCTTTTGTTGTGACCTTAAAGGTAGTTAAGGGCAAGTGACACCCTTTGTGCACCACGTGCTCAGCTCTTGGAAGCCACCTGTTAGCTCTTAGAGGTGGCTCTGAAGGTGTGGCTGCTAACCCTCGTGGCAGGGTGGATCGGGGTGGGGGATTAAAGTGGCCATCACTTCCCTTATCCCTCCTTCCTCATGCCTAACTAACTAACTAACTAACTAACTAACTAACTGTATAACAATTACACAGAGGCTGGGGCTATGCACCAAACTCTCAATGCCCAGAATTTGTGTTTTCCTGTTCTTAATAAACATGTACTGGCATCATCATGCATTCTACCATGTTTACCAAATTCTATAAACTAGGAGAATGTGTATGCTTTTATTATGCTTTACTTAATAGATCTGTGGTGTATTGCAGGTGAAAAATCTCCAAAGTAATATGTTATTTAAAAAAAAGTATATCAGAGCTCTAGTCTAGTAGATTTTAAAGATCATCTGGCTTAACTCCATCTAACAGATGAAGGAAGTGAGTTTCAGAGATTATTCAAATTGCGTTTAAAGGCACAACATTCATTAGATGGTAATTATATACAACTAGAATATAGATTTAAGCACTATTCTACTAGATATGTTTTTAAATTGATTATTTGCAATTATAAGACTAAGAGAAAAGAAGATTAAATATACTTTGAAATACAGTGAAATAAGGTAAGGTAAACCATGACACCTGAAATCTGAAGGAAAAAGTGTGATTTTCAAATTTGGTTCCTTGAAAACCAACTAATTGTGATATAAATAGAAAGAAATTGGGAATAGCACTTGAGTAATACTGTTTCCTTTGAATGATTTCTTCTCACTAACTTTCACTTTTCTGAATTTCTTGGTAGTACTTATTCAACTAAAATTAAAAAGGTAGAAAGAAATATGCTTGTCACCAGTATAATTTCAGTTTACGCCTGAGAATTGTTGAGCTAATTGCGCTACAGATGTTAATGATGTGAACAAAAAGAGCAAGGCTTTGATGGTTTGGAATGCTTAGTATTATTGTTGTGGTATTTTTTGTTGTTGTTTTCCTATTTTTTCCCCTCTTTTGGTGATATTGAATGAAAATTAGCTATGAAGTACATCTATTTTCCCTGTCCAAGAGAAAAAAAATCTTGGAATAACTACATGAACATAATTCTATCTAGTGTTGGAAGCCATTTCTGAGCTCTCTAAGTTGAGAAAACTCCTTGTGAGGTAAGGCAGGTTTGCAAGGCCTCTTGCCATCAGATGCTGACTGATATCCACCCCCACTCAATTATTTTTTGAGCGCCGACCCCCAGTGCACCTTGCTGATTGGTATTGGGAGTGACTTGTCCCCTTATTCAAAAATATGCTGATTGCACCTTGTGAAGGAACTTATTATAGGAATTTCTTCTTTTGTGATTATGGGAGCAAATATTAAATTTCCTGAGAAACCTGTTTTTCTTCCCCTCGAGAAAACAGGTTATTGACCCCTGCTCACAAAGAACTACCTTTTGCTTTGCTATGCTAACAACATTGTCTTGTATTTGAATGCTAGAGATACCTTCCTTCCCCATATGATAAGCATCTAAGTCACGTATATCAATCATTATTGATAAAGATTATGCATGAGTCTTCTATCAATCTATCTCCTGGGAAATTTTTACATACCAAAGAAATTTGTCTAAGGCAAATGCCACTTCTGTGCTGGCCCCATATGTTTTTTTTCCCATAAATAAAGCTGGCACTCAGGTCAGCGCGGAGATGCCTGCCCAGTGACCAGAAAGAAACTCGTGGTTCTCTCCCTCCCCCTTTTGCCAACACCATCTATCCTTCAGGGGGCCCTGGACCTGCTGGAGCTGGACTCGGGCAGTCTAGTCCACATTTCAGTCCAATACTACAGGTTTTTTGCTTTGTTTTCTAAAGCAATCTACATTTTCCCTCCAAAACTCAACAATTTTCTGTTGCATTGTTTTCACTACAATATTAGTTTACTATATCTTAAGTGTGATTTTTATTGCCCCTAAACAATTTGCTAATAATGTTGCATAGTACAATTCACTCATTTATTTTTTATTCGTCTTACTATTTACAATATAATTTGTGGGGAATGTCAATAAAAGGCATACAGAGTTTGAATGATATTAAGGTATTTGTGAAGTAAGAAAAAAGTATTATAATCATTTATCTCAACTTGTAGTGTATTTCCTATTAGCTCCTGGAAAGCAATAGCATTTTCCCCAGTAGGTCATACGTGAGAAATGAAGTTGGATTACATTGCTCTCTGCCTGCATCACATATATAACAAATGGAAGCTAAACTCACATCCCGCAGTGATGAACACAGCCCAATTCCTTGATTTCACATTTTAGTAATCACAAACAATGGACATTGGGGCACCTGGGTGGCTCAGTCTGTTAGGCTTCCAACTCTTGGCTTCAGCTCAAGTCATGGTCTCGCAGTTTGTGAGTTCAAGCCCCACACTGGGCTCAGTGCTGGCAGTGTGAAACCTGCTTGGGATTCTCTTTCCCTCCCCTCTCTCTCTGCCCCACCCCCGGTCGCATGAGAGCACACGCACTCTCTCTCTCTCTCTCTCTCTTTCTCTCAAAAGTAAATAAATAAACTAAAATTTTTTTTAAAAATAATGTACATAAAATAATATTTCAACTCACTTTTTACATGAGGTAAGTCATTCACAATCTCTAATGTTAAAATTTTTATTAATCAATCATTTTATAAACAGTAACACTACATAATCAATGAATTCAAAGTAATCTATTTATCAAAATACTATAGTTAAAACCACTACCATATGGGATGCAAAAAGTCTAATGCACCTTGCAAGGTAATAACCATCCAGTGGGCAGTATTCACCAGTACCTACAATAGAAGATAAATTAAAAGTACTGGTATATAAGATATAAGCCAAATGCAGAGATGGATATAATTATATTTAATTAGATTATAAGCATTTTTATTAAACAAGCGAATTTGTCTAGAATTTGACACAGAATAATGGGACACATGACCTAGATCATTCCAGAATGATAAAACAGCCTAAGGCAAAGCATAATGTAGACACTATAAGGCACTTTCAGAAAATAGCAAAGTGTTCCAAACTCCTTCCAGTGATTTGGAGCTCCATCTTCGCCCCCATTGTGTTTTCTTTAAATGGACTCTGCTTTGTCATGTGATATGAGATATGCCTAACAAGGCACTCAATATCTTCCACTGATGATCATCTCTTTCTGACACTCCCATAACCTTGATACCCATTTTTTAAGTCTTTCCTTTACATCATCTTCTAAAACTAAAGGTGATCGAGTTATATAGATTTTATTGCCTAATTACCCTTGCATTGATTCTCTCTTCTGCATAACAATTACATCACCTTAAATTAAACTATGGTGTAATAAATATGACTCATTTACATTAGAGTTGTCATATCATTGAACTAGTCATAATACAAGATAAAAATTAAGTGTTCAGACTAATCATGATTTAGGCTGCTGGCCAAAATAAGAAAGAGAGAGGATTTTACCCTCTTCGATGAAACACCGAAAAATAAATATATGAAACAATGTTTTTCAAACTAGTAAGCATCAAATAATAAAATCAGTGATCTGTAGTAATGGGAAAAAATGAAGTGACCCCTACGATTGCCCCAGGTGACTGCCTGAGAGGGTTTCCAGGCCATAGGGCAGAAATATGTGTATGAAGAAATTACATAAGGCCAGGAAAAAAGCACCTAAAAAGATTAGATTAAATAGTACTCCATCCTCCCACTGGCCAAGAAGAGTGCCTCTCTCCTCAACCAGACTACATGAACATTGGGTAAATTATTTGGAAGGGGCATGACTCAACAATGAGATGTAATTTTCCTTGTCTGAACAGTGTTTTAGTCCAGCCCAAACAAACCTAGTCCAGCCTAAAAAAACTTTACAGAAAAATCCAGAAGGATCAAACTCCTTCTAAATAATTACATTCCAAAATAGAGCTTAGTCATATTTATAGAAATAGAGAACACACCTAACACACAGTAAAGTACAATTCATGTCTAAAATTCAATGAAAAATGACTAGGCATTCAAAGAAGTAGGACAATTCAACTCATCATAAGGAGAAAAGAAATGGATCTAAACTGACTTAGAACTGACATGGATGTAAGAATTAACACAAGGACTTTAGCACAATAATTATAATTAGATTCCATATCTTCAAAGTGGTAAGTGGAGATATAGGAGATAGAAAATAGCTTCCAAATCAGATATGATAGATGGCAGACATGTGCAGTCCTATAAATAGTTTTAATGTAGTCAAGTCAAACTGATTAAATTTCACTGGATCAATGCAGATTAAATAAAAAACAGACGTAGAAATTAATATGACAAATATAAATGAAATATACTAAAAAAGAAATACTTAAGTGCAAGAATAATTTAGAATATTTTTATCTTTCCCTCTGTCCTACTACATTTTGCATGGTTACTTCCACAAACACAAAAAATTGCTCCAAAATTATTTTTTGATGAAATAATAGTCAAAAAATCTAGAAGCATATTTTGATGGGAAAAAGTGTATTACTATAACTTAAAGTACCTGTAGGCAATTATTTGTGGGAAACTATGACCAAATCTTATCAATGTCTGCTACCTTTATTTAATTGTATACATTGGTTGTTCATTTTTAAAATTTCGAGTTATCCAATTAAGTGGAGGACAAAGGTCTTTATAAGCAATACATGGAGTCACTACATTGCTCTACATAAGATGGAGATCTTTGTACCAGCACATTTAGCCCATTCACATTTAATATTACACACTACATTTGGTTCCAGTTCACGTTGAGCTTTTGGTTTAGCATTTGTTGTTGTTGTTATTGCTCCTTTCCTGCTTCTTTTTGGTTTATTCAAACGTTTCTTTTCTCTTTACCTAAGTTAAATTTATTTCTTTCTCCTTTTCTTCTTTTTTTTTAATATTTATTTTGAGAGAGAGCAGGGAAGGGGCAGAGAGAGAGGGAGACACAGAATCCAAAGCAGGCTCCAGGCTCTGAGCTCTCAGCACAGAGCCCGATGTGGGGCTCGAATTCATTAACAGAGAGATATCATGACCAGAGCTAAGTTGGATGCTTAACTTACTGAGCCACCCAGGTGCCCCTTTTTCTTTTGTTTTATTGATAATTGAATTTTTTCTCTCTACTGTTCTTTCAATTTATACTTTATTTTAATTTTTTTATTTCTGCTAACATATTTACATGGAAGTGACCCCTATTTTCCTGACTGATTGTGGCCTACATTATGTTTAATGGTTTCTTGACATTTTAGCTACATCTTATTTTGACAATATGTTACATATTTTAGTTACATATTATTTGAAAATTATATCACTATGGTTTCAGTCAGACAATTTTATATTTACTCAAAAATTTCTCTATATCCTTACACATAATTCATTCTTGCACCTCAGTCCTTTATTTTAATGTTCAATGTTTCTATACATTATGAACAATCAGTCTTTAAAAAATTCTGTAATGAAACTGTATAAGAGGTAAACACTCCCAAGTATACTGTCTGAAAAAGATTCTATCATGCCCTTATTTTTTTGAATAGTAATTTAATAAGTATAAAATTATAGGCTGGTAACTATTTTATCTCAAATACTTATGATTATTATGTCATTGAGTTCTGGGTTCCAATTTGGCTACTGATAAACCTACTATTATTCTAATATTTGGGTTTTTTTTATTTATGTAATTTGCTTTTCCCCTCTGTGTGTTTTTCAGATAATCTTTTTGCTTCTGATGCTTTGTAATTTCACTCCAACATGTATTGGTGTGGGTTTGTGTCTATTTATCTTGCTTGGGAGTTTATCCTGTCTTTAATCAATTCTGTAAGGTTATTTGCCCTTGTCTCCTATCATCTGAGTTTTTAAAAATATGAAATAACCTCAGCCTTTATAACATTGTGTATCTCTTCATCCTTAATTCACTTGTCCTCAATGTGGAATGACTTAGTTACATGACAGGTAAATTTAGGAAGGCTACCTGGCCATGAAATGATCATTATTGACACTGTTCTTTTGGAATGTTTCTTAGTGTTTTTTTTTTTTAATCTGCAAGTTTTACCTCACAGTATTACACAGTAAAACACTGACTGTTGATGTGTCAGCATTTCTGCCTAATTCTAAAGTTTCATCAGTTTATTTGTTTCTCACACTAAAGTACATTATTCAAAATATTCTCTATCAAAATAAAAGTGATATTTTACTTACATAATTATATTATAATTTTTTTTCAGGGCAGGCTGAAAAGAACACTGTCATTTATTGAGGAATCCCTTAAAACTCCAACTATACCCATGCCTTCAAATAAATATCTTCTCTATTTTCACGGTAGTTTCTCCTTTGGAATCTTTATATGATATGTAACAGGCATATTTTTCCATAATTATCTCTCAGAAGTCCTGTGTCACATTTTCCATCTTAAATCATAGTATAATTTGTTCAGTTTTATACTCCAACTTTCTATTACTTTTTATAACATCTATATTTTATGTTATTTACCACACATATTGAGGTCTTAATTACAATGGTTATATTTTTTATTTTTTGGATTTCTACATATTTCAATTCTAAGTCTTACTGGTATACTGTTTGACAGTAACTTGTATTTTTTAATCCCTCTTATTTAATCACTTATATGTACTGATTTTAGATTCTGCATATGATAATCATATTATGTAAACACCTTAGATTTACATTATATTGCTTGCTGTATTTTCTGACATTAACAAGATCATTCCAATATCAGTATCTCAGAAGCTTCCTTATGTGTTCTGCAATTTGGATTGTGAACTCATGTGTTGGTGGTTGTATCTACGGGAATTGTGTGTTCTCAGTCAAAGGTGGAAATTGCTGGCAGAATTTTCAGCGTGGAAATGATTCTAAATGTTCATATTGTTGACTGCTTCTTCTTAGATCATATAGAACTCATAAATTTGAATCCCAAAGCCATATAATGGCAGATGTATAGCTGTGAGTATTAGAGAGACTATTTTCTCCCAGACATCAACTATAATAAACAAACTGCCTGGATGTCTTCCTTTACTGTATGTAGGTTTTCAGGTAGACTCTTTCACTAAGGCTCCTTGAGGATTCTCTTATAAAAGCCTTAATTAATACATAATTATTCATTTTAAACTCCTCAAATTTGAAAATTGACTGATTAATGCTGTTAATTTCTGGTAAGGTAATTATACTTGATTATATATGTTTTAAAAGCCCTTCTATTTCACATAAAGCTACTGAAAATTTTTAGAGAAGAAATCCTATGTCATCTGTTTTTTATTCCAAAATAACCAAGGTAAGAGTATGGGGAGTTGAGAAAAGGTAATGATGAAACATATTTTGTTACTTAAAGGTTCAGTGAGGCGTGTGTGTTTATTATACTATTTTCTGTATTTTTGTATATACTTAAACTTTACCACAATCATAGTATTTTTTAATCCAAAGCCTTGGTAGGCTAGTGGAAGACTCCTTCTCTCTACATTTTCTTCTTTGCTTGAAACAGTACAAGTGCTAGCCTTACTTACAGCTCTAATTTCTAATTTTATGATGCTGCTCACCTTACATATTTTTGAAATCTGATATAGAGTTAAAATTATGTTATATTTTATCTATAAGTTTTAGACATTTTATACCAAACTTTAATATTTTTCAAATTATTAAATTTGTCTTATTTAGAAATAAAAAGGAAGAATTGAATTTGGATTATTAGAGAATAAGCTATCTCTCGGTTAGGGCATCTATTTCTAATATTTTAAGATCATAACTAAACATTCACCTTTTTGGAAACAGGTCTAGGGAGGATTTGAACAGAAAATGTGGGTAAGATCTGAAAAGTATTTGTTCGTATGTTTTTACAATATTACTTAAATGATACATTATATTCTTACTAATAACTTTGGATTTATTACTTAATCAAACTTTTACACTTTGAAGATACAAACACTAAATACCATAGTGAAACCAAGGATAGGTGAGTAACTTGTCCATTGTCATACTGCTAGATTACTGTCTATTTTAAAGAAAGAAAAAATACTCTCCATTTACTCATAAAATATATTTCCAAATCACATATGCATAACTCATTTGCTGTTATTAAAGAGATCTACTCTTCCAGTCTTCTCCATTTATGTGGGTAATTAAGATTCCGTGGTGATCGCAGGGGGTCAGATAAGGCATAAATGTCAAACAATTGAACTAGATGAATCAAGTATATAGACCAATGTTTGGTTACCTTGAAAACTTACTAAATACTTCACACTACTCCGGGTAAGTCAAAACTATACAAAATGTATTTTCGTGCATTTCTATAGAATATTTTTGAGAATAAACTTAAGCTATACATTTTTATAACTCCTATCTATTTTTTAAATGTATTATTTATAAGGTGCAATGTGTGCATGTATGTGTGGATGTGTGTGTGTGTGTGTGTGTATTTGTGTGTGTGTGTGTAGAGAGAGAGAGGAAGAGAAAGAGAGAGAGAGAAATTGGGGGAGATAATTGACCCAGTTGTAGGTGAAAATAGTTGTAGGTGAAAATTGACCCAGTTGAAGGTAAAAACGTAATTCTAAAATTTTAAATTCCATGGATCAAAATTATTTGTATTTGCACTCATGCTATATATAAATATATATATATATACACATATATACATATATATATACACATATACATATATAACTCTAGACACACAACCTACTTACAGTGTAACTATTGTTAAGTCCTTATGCTAATAAAAAGTTAATTTTGCTTTCAGTCAAAGGTCACATATAAATACAAACCACATCAAAACATGACTATAAAAGCACTTTGGATCTGCATTTACAATGTGACGTTAGAGGTTAATCAGCAAGCATATTGATGATTACAAGGGAGCATAACCTTTACTAAAATGGCTCCTCAGGGATCCTGCAGTCCCTTATATAAATGCTGAGAGAGGTGTGCAATTACTCAGACCAGCTACAGCCAGACCTCTTAGCCATGTTAGATGAATTGGGGGGGGGGGTCATGGGAGGGAGAGAATACAAAGATAGAACACAATCTTAGTCATTAAGTTACAAAATCAAAGAAATACATTTTCAAAAACAAAAGTTAGAAGCAGTAATTTTTGAAGTCATATAAAAATTCATAAAATTTTTTCTTAAGAAGCATGCTTTAGTGAAATAAACAATGAATCAGAAGTTAGGACATACTTTTGGCTCTTGCCTTAAGTAGCTGTGAATCTGGAAATAAAACTTTCTGAATTTTGTTTAAAGACAACAGCAATTGAGAATTGATATAGATTAGAGGACCCTTGTTAGCTATGACAGTCTGTGATTCAATTGCATATGCATACATATATATATATATGAAATATACAGCATATGCATGCATATTCCTTACACATGGGTAAACATATTTTATAGTCATATTCATACCTTTATCTAGATAAACAAATTATTTAACCTGTATAAGTTTATACACTCAATGTCAGACAGTACTTAAATACAACTGCCATTTTTCTTTAAGACTCTGGAATTCTACTCTTAAAATTGCTTTTAGAATGCATTCCTGCAACTCCCCTTGGCCATGTCAAATCTTTATCCTTTGAAATTGAAATTTTATGTATTCCATCATATTCATAAAATTCATTTTATTTAATAGAACTACAGAATAAGCTGGGTAACAAGTTCAAAAAACAAAACAAAACAGATATCTTGAGCAATTATGGTATTGCTGTAATAAGTAAACTTGATTCCAAGTTGACCAGTTTGAAAGACAACATTCATTTGGAACTACAAGTTTAGGTGTATCTTTTAGTTAATGCATCTGCCAATGGATATGCACATAAGGACAATGAAGTTTAATTAATATGCATTAAATAAAATAGACGTTTGTTTGCTTATTGTTTCAAATGTAGAAACTG
The DNA here is from genome assembly GCA_028646485.1 of Cryptoprocta ferox. Lineage (NCBI taxonomy): Eukaryota > Metazoa > Chordata > Mammalia > Carnivora > Eupleridae > Cryptoprocta > Cryptoprocta ferox. Next base: position 75,131,121 of record CM053569.1, read on the forward strand.
AGTTATCACTTTTAATATCAGTATGACAGAAATAACTAAAAATTATGTTTTCCAGTGAATTGTCTCAACTCAATATTTCTTGGTTACTGGCCAGTGGCATTTGTGGATAGTGAATTCATGCAAGGTATTGAAATGAAAAACATTTTACTATCATCCTAAGTATTAAAATGTTTTTCTTCTAAGGAGTAAGGGTGTTTCAGAAGAGAAATGATTAGAGCTAAATGAGGTAGACATTTGACTTACCCCTCTACTTCCTCTTTCAGGCCTTTGCGTCAGCCATCTTTGAACGACGGGCACATTTAAGCCAACAACTCAGACAACTCAGACACCTGTCCCTTTTGTAGGTTCTCAGATCTTATACCCTAAGACAGGTATGATCAATCTGATCTAAATGAATGAAATAGGTTGCATGTCAAATTTCCCACTCATCCTATTGAAATACGAATGCAGTGCCATAATGATCAGCGTCCAAATCCACTTGTTTTCCCAGCGGTAGTTTTGCATCAAATAATGTAGGGGAAAGTATCAAAACCACTAGACTTTTTTTTAAATAATCATAGTTTTTCCTTCAAAAGATTAAAAGGCATAGCCTTTTTAATATTTAAAAGTTAAAATAAAAACAGAGACAAGAGTAAATACACAGCTGAATTCTAACCATGAAATTTTGGTTTGGGAAATGACAGACCGGTTTTAAAAGAAATTTAAGCCGAGATGCCCTTTAAAATATATAACAACAGCTAAAAGCATGTGGTTCATCTCTTGAACTTTAAGCTTGATTAAACTCAGTAGAGGGCCATTAACGCCATCAGAGAGCTTTAGAAAAATATTTTTTTTAGTTTTTTCCAGATGACTATAAATGCCAAGAATTCATGAAGATACATTTGCTTTCTTTTGCGAAAGTTATTTCAAGTCATCTTTGATGTGTAGATCAAAACTATAGCTTCCTGATTATAATAGACAAAATCTGGTTTATGAATAGAAGCATCTTTTAGAAAAAAAATCACTACATCTGTAATTGTTGCTCAGGAATACATTTTCTAAGAAAATGAAAGCAAGAAATTACCAAGAACAAAAGGATCTAAATAGCACTTATAACTTTAATAGTCAATTGCTAAAATATAGCTAATATCTATGGACAGTTCTAAAGAGATAGCAACTTTTATTTTTTAGGTATTTAATATGCATGAATGAATAGGTATAAACGTGTGAGAGATTAAATAAAAATGAAGTTAACACTAGTGTATTCTATCCAGCTCGTGATATAGAACTCGGAATATTATAAATCTTAAAGAAAGGTAGAGGTAGTGCCAATACAACTTTTGGATCTTCCTAAATTCTCCCTAAAACACAAAGTGTATTTAAATTCTCCCTAAAACACACAAAGTGACTGATATACACAGATTAATAATAACATTAACATATTAACATATCAGTAGATCAATAATATCTACAACAATGACAGCACAAAAGAGATGAGGTACCTCACACACCCCAAACAGTGTTTGGTGGTGGAAAAAGAACCCAGGAACAGTTGTAATCCATCCTGGCACTATTATCTGTGTGGAAGGAAGCAGAGAGAAACAAACCAACCTCTGGTGGATACGAAAGAATAGAAGAAAGAAAAACTTATTGCTATCAGGGACTCCCAGGAGAGCAATGCAGGCTCATTTGAGGAAAGCAGCTGAGGCTTGGAGGATTTTCTGTTCTCTACAATTAATAGGTGAGAAGAAGGGAGTTTCTGATAAGGTCTGTAGGATCTGGGACAGTAAATCCCTTCAGCACTTCAAACTGCCCAGTTGAAGCCCCCTTCTATGACAGAGCCCTGAAGTCAGGAGAAACCTCTGGGGATATATTCCTCACTGAAAGGGCAGAGAACAGTGGCAAAGAAAAAGGAGGGTACAGCAAGAAGTGGGAGGAAAGGGCAGACCCAGGACAGCTCAGAAATCATGAAATTCTTCTTGGAAAACTCACACGGCAATGGAAGAATTGCTAAAGCCACAAACTTAGAAGAGCAAAAGTTATGTAATCTCCTTCCTAAAAGTTCAGGGGGGAAAATGAATGCCTTAAAAAAAAAAAAAACATTAAGAACAGGAAACAAATCAAAGTTGAATGACACACAGAGCTACTATAAGAAAAAGAAAACCAGGAAGAGAATAATGTCTTTACAGACAATAAAACATGCTCACAAATAGATAAAAAGTATTACCTAATTCTTCAAAATGAACTAAAATAAATTAAGAACACGACTGAAGAAAAAATAATGAAATAAATCATAATGAGGAAAACTGAGAAAATAAATGATAAATCAGGAAAGAATTAAAACTGAAATGTGTTTTCTAGAAGTGAAATTAAGTAAGAAAAAAAGCAGAAGTAAACCAATCAGAAAATGCTTTTAGAGAAATAAAGGTTCGAACTTTTTTTTTTAAATAAAAAAGACACGGCGAAAGAAAAAAGGAAAAAAAATGCAATGCAATGCTAACACAGCTAAATAAAAAAAAGTGCTCAATATTAATTGTTCACATAAATGAAGAATAATTACATATGTCATATAACACAGGCAGACAGGCAGTACCTACCAAAACTGTCCATATCCATACTCTAAGACACAACAATCCCAAAGGAATCTGTACAGGAGTATGCTTACATATGTTCACTGAAAGACAGGTACCTTCATAGTCATAACAGAACTATTCATAATTGCTAAGAACTTAAAAGAGCCTAAATTTTGTTTAGCTGTACAATAGATAACAAATCATGACATGTTAATACAATGGACTATAATATATAAAAGAGATATAATGAACAATCACACATAGCAACATGGGTAAGATTGAGTGAATCAGGCCAGACACAAAAAAGTACACACTGTAGTTATTCTTTACATAAAATGAGAATGCACGTAAGATGTTAAAAGTCAAGATGGCAGTTACCTTTCCCGATGCTAGCAATTAAGCAAAGATATGTGGGGCTAGTGGGGTTTTGATAACTTTCCACTTCTCATCCAACTACTGTTTACATGAATAAGTTCAATTCATTTAACTGTAATCTTTATTATATGAATTTTAATGTATGTTCCATTTCAACCAAAATTTCTTCAAAAAATGAAATAAAGGAACATTTTAAAATATTAAAAAGTAACATATTGAAAAGAAAAAAAAGATCTAACACATGTAAGGTAAGACTCTACATAGAAGAAAAGTAAAGCAAAAGAATGAAATTATACATATGTATAGTATATATATGTTTTCCTTGAAATAAAAAATAAATATTTGAAATTTAAATAACCTGAAATTTCAGAAAATTACATCTAAATGGCCAACTTCAAGACATTTTCTAGAAAAATACTAGAGTTTAACATAGTTTAAAGAGATTTTTAAGAATCATTTCATCACCTAAGAAAAAATTGAGCTTGTCAAGTATAAAGGAAAGAAGATAATGCTGCCTTGAGATTTCTCAATCACCACACTTTCTTTTTTTTTTAATGTTTATTTATTTTTGAGAGAGAGACAGAGCATGAGCAGGGGAGGGGCAGACAGAGAGAGAGAGGAAGACAGAATCTGAAGCAGGCTCCAGGCTCTGTGCTGGCAGCACAGAACCCGAAGTGGGGCTTGAACCCACGGGCTGGGGTTGTGAGATAATGACCTGAGCCAAAGTCAGACACTCACCGACTGAGCCACCCAGGCACTCCAATCACCACACTTTCTGCTAGAAGAAAGTGAAATAACATTATTTAAGATTCTTATGAAAAGAAAATGTGAGCTAAGGACATGATATTGAACCAAACTGACTTTAACGTAAAAGAGTCATAACCCTAAGAGCCCAGTGAGTGTTCCCATGAGCACTTCTTGAGGACTCTCTTAGAGAAAAAGCTTCAGATAAACACAATGGCAGGAGAGATATTGACAAGAGGACTAATGGTGAGCACAATTATGTTTGCCAGTGGATCACAATTAAATGATGGGACAGAATACAGCATGTCATAATTATATTTTCAGAGAACAAAGATATAGGTCATATATCAAAACCAAGGGTGCAAGGAGCTAATGGAGGAAGCAACTGAAAAATAGAATTGGCTTAATCCTTTTCTTATAAATATGTAAAGAATAAAAGGGTATTCCTTCAGATTGGATGTTGAGGGAGAAGGCTGTGGTAGGGAGAGTTTACAACATGTTCGAATAGTGCTCTTTGTAGAGAAAAATAGTAAACCAGAACAGAGAGTACTAAGAAAATTACATAAATATATTGATATTAATATATGAGTAACCATTAGAACAAAAATAAAAAAACCTTCTTAATGCAAAAGAAAAAAAAAGATTTAAAATGAAAGAGAAAGAAAATGAAATACCAGAGAGGATTTACATAATACCAGAGTCTGTTTATGTAAGAGACGTGAATATGCATAAGCACAACACACTGAACAGATTAAATATATCAGGAAGGTAAATGGACTCAAACAACTTAAACTGTTTTTTTCAAACTTTCAGTCGACAAAGCAAAAACCAACTCCATTCTGTATTTAAAAGATACAAAGACAAAGACAGGAAGATTAAAATACAAATTAGGCAAATATGCCAGGCAAATACAAATATAACAGAATGTGAGTCACAAACTTGGTAGCTGACAAGATATATTTCAAAGTAAAAAAACATGTAAAAAATAAGGAGTATTTTTGTCTTGCTAAGGATATAATTCAAAATGATAGACAAAGATAAGGTAGAGGGAAATATGCATGTGTATGAGAGAAAGATGGGGAGACTTGGGAGAGGAACAGGGGGAACAGAGAAATGAGAATAAGCAGACATGAAATAAGTGGATGAAATATTAACTCTATTGACTAATCTAAGGGTACAAACAATTTTTGTACTATTTTTTCCATTTCCTTTAGTAATTTTGAAATTATTTCAGTTTTATCTGAGAAAATCTCATATGTTTTCAAGAGGGGGAGAAATAAAGGTACCATTTTGAAATATGTCAGAGGATCTTGTATTTCTGCCTTGAGGAGATATATTTAATCAGAGATTAACCAGCTGGGCTTTTATCACAACTTAACTGACCTGGAGGAAGGGAGACACCCAGTTTTAGTCTCCTTTGGCCTTCCTGTTCTATATAAAGTTTGGGGAGGAGGGCCTGATATGCAAGTGGGAATCACATCCAGAAGCAAAGATTAATTAAAAGACTGAGATCTAATCATACTACTGTAGAACCTCTTCACACCTGACGTATTGTTGATGACCTATTTAGAGTTGTTCCTTTTATCTGGCACATCATGTCTGGCTAGCAATTAAAAATTAAAAGATATACAAAAGGAAACACAGAAAACAGCTTGAAGAGAAAGAGAATGCATCAGAACCAAACTCCACTATGACAGAGATGTTAAAGTCAACAGACTGGAAATTTAAAACAACTTTGATAAATATGCAGAGGGTTCTACAGATAAAGTAGATAACATATAAGAACAGCTGGGCCTGTATGAAAAGACATGAAAAACCTAAGGAAAAACAAACAAACAAGCACAAAACAAAAACAAAAAGAAACACTAGAGATCAAAAATACTGTAACAGAAATGAAGAATGCCTTTGATGGGCTTATTAGTAGATAGGACACAGCTAAGGAAAGAATCTCTAACCTTGAGGATATCTCAATAGAGACCTCCAAAAATAGAAAACAAAGAAAAAAAGATTGGGAATAAAAAACAGAAAAGAATATCAAAAAACTTTCAGACATCTACAAAAGGCATTATATATATATATATATATATATATATATATATATATATATGCATAATGGAAATACCAGAAGGAAACAAAAGAAAGGAACAGAAATATTTGAAACAATAGTTACTTAGAATTTTCCCAAATTAAGGTCAGACACCAAACCACAGATCCAGGAATCTCAGTAAACACCACACAGGATGAATGCCCTCATCTCCTTTAAAAAAAAAAAAAAGACAAAACAAACAAATAAAAACTATATCTGGGCATGTGACTTTCAAACTACAAAAAATCAAAGATAAAGCAAAATGCCTGCAAGAAACTAGAAGGAAAAACAATTTCTCTACAGAGGAGCAGAAATAAGAATAACACCTGAATTCTTAGAAATCATGTAAGTAAAAAGAGAGTGAAATGAAATATATAAAGTGTTGAGAGAAAATAAAGTAGTAGAGAGAATTCTTTACCCTGTAAAAATATTTTATTCTTACTCATGCTTATGTGGAAGTGAAATGAATGACAACAACAATACAAGAGAAGAGGGCGAAATTAGGATGATGTTGTTATTATAAGGTGTTTGTAGTACCTGAGAAGGAGTATAGTGTTACTTGTAACTGGATGTGGATTTGTTGTAATGTATATTGCAACTCTAGGTCAAGCACTAAAAAAAGTTAAAAAACAAAAAAGTCATATAAATGATACAAAGAAAGGAAACTGGAATCATATAAAATTCTCAATTAATACCACAAATACCACAAAAAGTAGAAAAAAGTAGAGAACAAAAATAGGATCAAATATCAGTGGCAATGGCAACAAACAAAAGTAACAAATGTGGTAGACATTAATCCAACTTTATTGATTATCATTTTGAATGTCAATGACTAAATGCATCAATTAAAAATCAGAGATTGTCAGAGTGAAGCAAAACACAAAACCAAATCATATACTGTCTTCAGTAGACTCATTTTATAAATAAGAAAACACAGCGATTAAAAGTAAATGGATGGAGAAGATATATCAAGATAACACTAATCAAAAGAAAGTTGGAGTAGCTATATTAATAACAAGCAGAGCAGACTTCAGAGCAAGTCAAATGATCAGGGATAAAGAACAGCATTACATAATGATAAATGTGTCCATTCTTCAAGAAGAATTAACAATTCTTAACATGTATGCAGTTAACAACACGGTGCCAATATACATGAGACAAAAATTGATAGAACTGCAAGGAGAAATATATAAAACCATCATTATACTTGAATACTGGCATCCCTTTATAAGAAATGGACAGATTCGGCAGGCAGAAAGTTAGTAAGGAAATAGTTCAATTCTAAAACACCATGAATCAACCAGATAAAATCAACACCTATAGACTACTTCATCCATAACAGTAGAATACACATTTCTTCTCAAGCTCCATTTGACTATTCACCAAGATAGACCACATTCTGGACCATAAAACACAACAAACTTAAAAGGATGGAAATCATAAAATTACTGCTGTCAAGCCACAATAGAATTAAACTAAAAATAAATGACACATAGCTGGAAAGTCCTAAACTATTTGAAGATTAAATAGTACACTTCTAAATAATATACGGGTACAGAAAGAAATCTCAAGAGAAATTTTACAATTATCTTAAACTAAATTAAATGAAAACACAAGTTAACCAAACTTGTGGGATTCAGCAAAAACAGTGTTTAGAAGGAAACTTATATCATTGAATACATATATTAGAAATAAGAAAGATCTAAAATCAGTCATCTAAACTTCTAAAGAGATTTTAGAAAACAAATTAAATCCAAATAAACAGGAGAAAATAAATAATAATAATTAGGATAGAAATCAGTGAAATTGATAACAGGGTATCAATTGTGAAAGTAAATGTAAACAAAAGCTGTCTCTGAATATATCCATAAAATCGATAAGCCTCTCACAAGTCTATGTAACAAAAAAGAAGAGGACAAAATCTACTACTATCAGAAATGAAAGACGGATATCATAATAGATGCCATGGACACTGAAAAGATAATAAAGAATTATTATTATGAACAACCCTATGCTCACAAAATGGATAAGAAGTAGACCCGTTCCTTGAAAGACACAGTTTGTCAGAATTCTCAAAAGAATATATAGGCAAACAGATTATGCCTATATCTATTAAAGAAATTAAAGCAATAATCCATAAGCATTCAAAGCAGAAACCATCAGACTCAAATGGGTTCACTGGTGAATTATACCAAATATTTAAGAAAGAAATTATATCAACTCTTCTACAATCTCTTCGTAAAGATAAAAACCACGGGAAAATTTTCCAACTCATTTTACGAGATAAGTATTACCCTAATATTAAAGCCAGACAAACATTACAGGAACAGAAAAGTAGAGATCATTATTTCTCATTATTCTAGGTGGAAAACTTCTTCGCAAAATATTAGCAAATCAAATCCAATAATGTGCAAAAAGGATTGTATACCATAACCAAGTATGATTTTCTAAATGTATTTATCTGAGAGAGAGAGAGAGAAACAGAGACAGAGAGAGAGAGAGAGAGCATGCACATGGAACCAAGTGGAAAATGGGCAGAGAGAGAGAGAGAGAGACAAAGAAAAAGACATAGAGAGAATCCCAAGCAGGCTCCATGCTGTTAACACATGAACTGTGAGATCATGACCTGAGCCAAAATCAAGACTCAGACACTCAATCTACTGAGCCACCCAGGTGCCTGCCCCATAACCAAGTATGATTTTAGTCGAAGTATGCAAAGCTAGTTTAACATTAAAAAGTCAGTTTAATGTCATCCATCAATTCAACAGGTTAAAGAAAAGTCGCTTGATCATATTAACAAACTCAGAAAATACCATGTAACAAAATCAAATACCCATCACTGATAGAAACTGTGAGAGACTAGGAATAGAGAACTTCCTCTACTTGATTAAAAAAATCTAAAAACCAAACAAACGACAGCTAACATCATACTCATTGATGAAACTTGAAGTTTCCTGACTAAAAACAGAAACAAGGCAAACATAACATCTCTCACCACTGCTTTTCAACATCATAGAGAATGTCAAAAAATGTGTGAATATATGAAAGTTCTAGCTAACATAATAAAAAATGTTATTTTTGTACTTTAAAATGTTTCAGACTGATTGGATATAGTTTTAATTTGACATATTCAAGAAAATGTGATTGTAAAGAGTTTCAAAAGTTTAAAAGGATCTGATTTAGTAAAGTGGTATGTTTAGAATACATTTGAAAAAGTATTTATGTCCTAAGGAAGATTTGTCATTAGTGTTGTAAAGTCAGCATTACTTTGTTTAACACAGAGTTTTCACTCTTCAAAAAAATTAACTCAAAATTGATCATGGATCTACTGTAAAGCTTCTAGATGATAACTTAGAAGTAAATAGGAGTAAATCTAGATGAGTTTAAGTTTGGTGATAATTTTTTAGAGGCAACACCACAGGCATAATCAATGAAAGAAATAATTGATAGGGTGGACCCCATTAAAATTAAAAATGTATGGTCTATGAGAGATACTGTCAAGAAAATATAAAGAAAAGCCACAGAACTGAAGAAAATATGTACAAAATACATATCAGATAAAATATACCAGAAGAACTTTTAAAATGGAAAACAAGCTGACCAAAATGTGGGCCAAAAGCCTTAACAGACACCTTACTGAAGAAGATATACAAATGACAAATAACCTCATGAAAAGATGTTCCTCATCACATGTCATCAGGGAAATGCAATCCAAAACAATGAGATGCCACCACATGCCTATTAGAAAGGCCAAAATTTGGAACACTGACAACAAATGCTGGTGAAGATGGGCAGCAACAGAACTCATTGATTTTTGGTGGAAGTACAAAACAGTACATCTACTTTGGAAGATATTTAGTAGTTTCTTACAAAATTAAACATATTCATACCATAAAACCAGTTATTGTGTTCCTTGTTATTTACTGAAAAGAGTTTAAAAATTATGTTCACATGAAAACCTACAGCAGCTTTATTCATAACAAAAACTAGAAAGCAACCAAGATGTATTTCAGTAGGTGAGTGGAGAAACTCTTGTGTATCCAGAAAATGGAATATATTCAGCTCTAAATGGAGATGAGTTACCAAGCCAAAAGAGAAGGAGGAATTCTAAATGCATTTGGCTAAGTGATAGGAGATAATCCAAAAAGTCTACATTCTGTCTTATTCCCTAGAACATTCTAGAAATAACAAAACTATGGAAACTAAAAAAAATCAATGATTGTTGGGAGGGGGGAATGAATATGCAGAACACAAATTTTTAGGGTAGTGAAACTACTCTGTACAGTATCACCATGGTGAATATATGTCATTATATTGGCCTCATATATTCAAACTCATAGAACATGCAATGCCAAGAGTGATCTCTAACATAAACCATGTACTTTGGCGTTAATGATGTGCCAGTATAAATTCATTTTTTGTAACCAACGTACCACTCAGGTAGAGGATGTTCATAATGGGGAAAGCTATGCCTGTGTGAGGCAAGGGTATACGAGAAATCTTTATAGCTTCCATGCATTTTTGCTGTGAAACTAAAATGGCTCTAGTGTCCACTAATAAAAACATCTTTTAAAATATGATTTATCAAATGACATCTTTCTCCCATTGTTTTATCACCATCCTGTCAGTTGCTCAATAAGTAACCAGGTTCTTTCTTGTGATCATGCTTGTGTATTCCATTAGGTTCTTCCTTGTGAGATATGGGACATGTGGGGTCAATGTCAGTCTACTGCACTGCAGAAAACTCAAATCATGCAATGTGCAGCATTACAGTTTATCCAAATTATTATTTTAGTCAAAAGAAGCTGTAATGTCATGATGGAAACAGGGCCAAGCCACGTTGCCAAAGCAAAGCACAAACACATCTGTTTGGGCATTACTATGGTGTGACTCACAATATCCAATTGCACTTAACAGCATTAGAGGAAAGTAGCTTGGACAATAAACAAGATTCTTTTTTAAAGTAGGAAATTAGATTAAGAACATCAAGTAGGTTTTTGCTTTTGAAATGATAATTCTTGACTCTGAATTTACTACATTTTCTCTGTCCAATTCACAGAGGAGTATGTTCTATGGCCTGCAGACAGACTCAATACAAATTACACAAGCTAAAACATTGAAATATTAGAATTGTTTTATATATTTAAAAATAAAAACAAATAAATACAAAGACTTTTTTCAGAAGACCAAAACACAAACATTCTAAGTGTATCTTTGAAAATGCTACAAACATGCATTTTCATTTCTACTAAAATATATTTGTCCATATCCTAGGAGAATTTATAATGTTGTATGAAATTATACACTCCATGTGTTCTTTTATATGCATCTCATTATTAAAAAATCTGAGGCCTATCCTTGTTTGATTTATTTTTAAATATACCATTGTACATGTAAGTATTCATGACTATTCTATAAACCATTCACTTCTTTTATGTATTTAATATATAACACTGAAACAAATACTAATAAAATGAGAAGTTTTATTAGTATTAATTACATTATGTTCTTATATGTACTAGGAACGTGTTATAATTGTAATTAAAAAAGAACTAGACAGAACAGAAAAAAATGTTCACTTTCTATGTAGAAACAAGTACCTGAGAAATCAAAATTTAAAAACACAGAAACAGTTTAGAATAAGGGGGTGAATACCTAACTAACCAACTAACTAGCTAACTAACTAAAGCATCTGGGAGTCCAATGTGATAAAAATAATAAGTTCTCACTATTAGGACTATGGAAATACTATTAAAACATTTACAAACTTTGAAAGTGATAAGATTTTCATTATGTGCTTAAGCATTCAACAGTAAATTATTTTAATGTGTTAATAATAAAATAAACCATTTCAAGACACTTTTGCCAAGTGGTATATTCACTAATTATTTTATTCATCAAGTACTTTTAGTTAGTCTGGAATCTATATTTCAGTTATTCTGGAAGTGGAGATTTCAGCAAATCTCTAAAAGAATGATAATATAACTGAAAAAAAAAAGATGTCAAAAGAAATTAGCTCTTACTCTTGAAATTGACCAGAAGCATACAACTGATTAAGATGCATTTATTCAAGAAAACTTGCAACTTCCATAAGAACACCGAGATTTGTAGTGTTTGCTTGAAATTTTGCTAAGTCCCCACCCAGCCCTATAATGGTCTAGTTCTTCCAGGATAGGGTACATCATGATTACTGGTATTCTCACTTTAGGAGGTAGAGTTGTTGATTCCAAGGGAAGTATGAAAAATCCCATAACCAGATATGTTAGCAAAAGCTATAATGATCCTGTGGGGAAATAGGTTCTATTTACATAAACGTGTTAGAAAAAAGCTTAGGGCAAAAAGCTACCACCACGGGGTGAAAGTGCCTGAGGTGAGCTAGCGGGATATTGTAATGGGATCATGAGTAACTTGTTATATCACCTGTAGGAAACCACTTTCTATCTGACGCCAATGTACTATTGTACTTTGATCACAAACTCCACTTGCCCCTCAGATCCTCTGCTTCTTACACACACAGGTTAATGATCACTATCTGATTGTTTTCTCCATGTTCATGTGTGTAAGATCTTGTTCTCTTCACATTCACTACATGGGTAATATCTTGTGAGCTCAATAAATACAGAGATGAAACCCCTGTTTGGTGTTCTTCTGTCCTCCCAGACATTAGCCTCTCTCATATTCAATTCTGCATCCATATTCTCGCTGGACAAGAGAGAACTCCAGACTCATAGTCTGTGACATAATCCCATTGGCAAACAGTGGGTAAATCCAAGTAACAGGGATTCTGGGGGATGAAACTACAGTGATCTTAGAGAAACTCCCGGCATCCCTGGTTGTCTAGAAGTTTGTACATCTCTGAAGAGAAAGCAGAGAGCCTTAGCTGATATTCTTCAGCTAAGCAAGGAAACTAACACATGCAGAAAATATGCATGTGTTAGTAGGTAGGATATGCTGTGAATTGTTGCAACATTGAATGTGTTTCTCAATCCCCCACACTGATCTGATCCATCAACAAAGGGTCACTAAATATATGCTTAAGCACAACCTCTGGTGAATCCATAAACAAGGCTGATCTACAGGATCAGCCCCTGGAAGCTGAGAGAAAGAGGAAGAAAGAAAAAGAAAAAGAAAAAGAAAGAAAGAAAGAAAGAAAGACAGAAAGAAAGAAAGAAAGAAAGAAAGAAAGAAAGAGAGAGAGAAAGAGTGAGAGAGAAGGAAAGAAAGAGAGAAAGAGAGAGAGAAATAGAGAAAAAGAGAAAGAGAGGAGGAAAGGAAAGAAAAGGAAAATGCAAAGGAAAAAGCAAAGGAAAGGAAAGGAATTTAAAATCAGAATCTCAAGTGCACCTGAGTGGCTCAGTTGTTTAAGCATCTGACTTCAGTTCAGGTCATGATCTCATGGTTTGTGGGTTAGAACCCCGGGTTGGGCTCTGTGCTGACAGCTCAGAGCCTAAAGCCTGCTTCCAATTTTGTGTCACCCTCTGTCACTGTTCTTCTTCCTATGATTTGTCTCTCAAAAATAAACATTAAAAATAAATGACAAAAAAAATGAATAAGAAAAAAGCAAAAGTCACAAAAATCTAGGGCATATGACAAATTAGCAACAATAGAGTATATAAAATACAATATGAAATTTCCAGTTTCCAGAAGATACATAAATAAAAACATGTATAGAAACATAAAAGTATGACTCAAAGAAAGAAAAAAAAAAAAGGCCAGTCAATAGAAACTTCCCTGAGAACATTCAGCTACTGGACATACTAGACAAAGACTTCAAGTCAGCTATTATAAATCTATCAGAAGAAGAAAAGGATAGCATTAATTCAAAGTATGAAGGCAATAATTATTCAAAATTAGACTATCAATAAACAATATTTAGAAAAAATCAAATGGAAATTCTAAAGTTTAAAAATACAATAATTGAAATGAAAATTTCAGTATAGACAGGGACACATTAAATTTGAGTTGACTGAATAAAGAATCAGTAAGCCTGAAGATAGACCAAAAGAAAATATCCAACTTAAAGAACAAAAACTAAAAAGAATAAAATAGAGATTCAAGTTTCACAAGACTCCATTAAGAATAAACACATATATGTAATACAACTTGTAAAAACAGAGGAAAGGAGGACCGAAAAATAATATGGTTGATAACTGTCCACATTTGATAAGAAATATTAATCTGCACATTCAAGTACTTCAATAAACTCCAAATAAGTTAAACACAGAACATTCAAACCTAACTATATCATAGTCTAAGTGTAAAAAAAAAAAGACAAGAATCAAGAAAAAAATCTTGAAAACAGCAAGAGAAAAATAAATCATCACATACAAGGGAACCACAATACAATAAGTATCTTACTACTCATTAGAATGAATGGAGCAAAGAAGGTAGTGGAATGACATATTCAAACTGTTGAATGAAAATAAAATGTCACCCAAAAATTGTTTATCAATCAAAATATCGCCCTTCCAAAATAAAGGGAAAACAAAGATATTCCAAGATAAAGAAAAACATGCGTTTTTGCTAATATCTGCCTTACAAACAGTACTGAAATACTTCTTTCAGGCCAAAAGGAAATGACACCAGACAGTAACTCAAAACATACAAAGAAATAATGAGTACTTATGAAGAATTTTACATGTATATATTGTTACACATATATATGTATGTATTATATATATGTATTCACTGTCTCCCAGATCTTGGTCTGATAATTGTCCATTATTTTTTTTAGATTTATCTAGTTTCTTCAATCAGTCCTTTCTTTTATATTTTTCTTCCACAAGATTTGCCTGAATTACTTAATCTATAACCAGAAGACATATTTTCCAATTATCGTATTTATTAGGATATCAATTTTTGCTTAAATCAACTTCACATGACACATTGCACTCTTTGGGATGTGCATACATGAAAGTGTGAGTGTTAAGTATCTTAAGAGATACTTTCAGGAAAATGTGCTCATGACTATCTTCTGGTCCAGTATTCTCCTTCAACTCTATATATTTCTGATTGCATAATATCATTTACCAGGAAAGTTTAAATCACTAAAATTATCTTTGAAATCCTATTTATTTTTTCTTTTTACACTCAGAGATATTCATTATACCTTCATAATAAAATAAAGAAAAGAATTTACTCATGAATTGAGATAAAAAAAAGACAGAAAATGGAATACTTTTATTAGTTAAACTGTTTCATGAAGCAATTCTTTAATTCATATTTTCTGGATTACTAAACAAAGGTGAACACTAAGGAAAATATAGGGAAATATTTCTGAAAACATATGTCTAAATCAAAGAAATAAATTCCAAACACTAGAAATTTATGTACCCTATTAGGCAAAGACAGGGACATTTGAGGGCAAGATGACCTTTCAAAAATCTCTGAACTTACACCATGGCAGGACATATTTTCACATATGTCCACAACAATATCTCCCATTTCAATGTTCTTGTGATGTGACATTATTCTCCTTCCTATTGAGAGGTGGGGCCTATGACCCTTCCCTTTGCAACTGGGTAGGATTTTATGATATTTCATTAATAGAGGAAGGTGGAAATAACACTGATTTTGGAGCCTATGTCCTAGAAGGCAATGCAGTCTCTACTTTGTGTCCTGGAATACACACTTTTTTTTGAGAGAGAGAGAGACACACAGAGCACAAGTGGAGGGAGAGGGAGAGGGAGACATGGAATTTGAAGCAGGATCCAGGCTCTGAACTGTCAGCACAGAGCCTGATGTGGGACTCGAACTCAAAAACCATGAGATCATGACCTGAGCCGAAATAGAATGCTTAACTTACTGAGCCATCCAGGTGCCCCTGAAATATATCCTTTTAAAGACTCCAGTAACCATATGTCTGGCTGCCTCAATGCAACAACCTAAATCAGCCCATGAGGAGAGACCACATGAGTACTACTTGCTCTTAAATTGGATGGAAAGAAAGAGTTCCACACTACTGTTTTGGTTTGTCTTTTTTTTTAAAGGAATATGAGAGAGCCAAGACAGACTCCCTATGCTGAGTTTTCCCCTAACTAACAAGTTTCTCAGAAACATGTAGAGACAATAATGAGATCATTATTGTTTTAAGCTCCTAAGTTTTGGGGTGATTTGAGGTGATATAATATTATTGGAAACTGTACAATTTAGAAATTTTAGAGTATATTTTATAATATAGTTACAGTATATTTTATAATATATATTTTGAAAAATACAGTTAAAGAATTCTTATAATGTTGTGGTCATCTTAATCTTAGTTGTAAAGATAGGCTTCCATACAGACGGCATGAACAGACATCTCTCCAAAAAAGGCATACACATGGCAAACACACACATGAAAAGATGCTCATTATCACTGAGCATCAGGGAAATGCAAATCAAAACCACAATGTGATATCACCGCATACCTGTCAGAATGACTAAAATCAAAAATACAAGAAATGTTGGTGAGGATGTGAAGAAATAGGAACCCTCAAGTATTTTTGATGGAAATGCACACTGTTGTAGCCACTATGGAAAACCATATGAAGGTTCCTCAAAAAGGTAAAAATAGAACTACCTTATGACCCAGTAACCATATTACCCAGGAATACATAAACAGTAATTCAAGAGATACATGCAGTGCTATGTTTATTGCAACATTATTTACAATAGCCAAATTATGGAAGTAGTACAAGTGTCCATCAATTGATGAATGGATAGAGAAGATGTGGGATACAATTGAATACTGTTCTGTCATAAAAAATGAAGTCTTGCCATTTGCAATGACATGGATGGATCTAGAGAGTATCATGCTAACTGAAATAAGTCAGTCAGAGAAAGACAAATACCATATGATTTCACTCACATACAGAATTTAAGAAACAAAACAAATGAACAACAGAAGGAAAAAAAGGAGAGAGAAACTGAGAAACACTCCTAACTATAGAAAACAAACTGATAGCTTCCAGAGGGGAGGGGGAGAATTGGTGAAACAGATGAAGGAGATTGAGTACACTTATCATGATGAGCACTGAGTATAGAATTGTTGAATCACTATAGTGTACACCCAAAAGTAATGTAAAACTGTATGTTAATTATACTCGAAACTCAATAAAAATTTTAAAAAGATATGATGCCATAATAATTTATTTGTATTTTTATATTTTTAACATTCATTCATTTTTGAGAGAGAGACAGAGAGCTAGCAGGAGAGAGGCAGGGAGAGCGAAATACATAATCCAAAACAGACTCAGGTTCTGTGCCCAATGCGGTGCTCAAACTCACAAACCGTGAGATCATGACCTGAGCCGAAGTCAGACGCTTAACCGACTGAGCCACCCAGGTGTCCCAATAATTTGGTTTTTATACTGTCTAATTTTTCTGACATTTTTCCTATGCTTTGTGGGTAAGATTTATAAAGAGAGTAGGGATAGTTTTGCCCTATGATATTGTGTCTTATTTATACTTGTATCCCTGCATCTAGCACAGTGGGGACAGAGAAAGTAAGGAACACTGCATGATCTAAGATGTTGTGTATCTTGTTTACAACTGAATGTAACACAGTGCTCATAGTTGGCATTCAGTAAACTTTTGTTCAACAAATGGATGAGTCAATGAAAACAATCATTCAACAGAGTTCATTAGCTCTGGCCAGGTATGACAGCAAAGTGATAATGAATAGTTAGCTATTTTTTATTGAGAATCTTCTAAGAGCTGGACACAAGTCTAAGAGGTTTACATGTAATTAACTTCTTTAAGCCTTAGTAACCAAATTGACAGTGTTACAATTATCATCTTAATTTTGTAGATTAAAAAAATACGGAAATAGAGAGGTTAGTAAATTGCTTAAGTTTAAGAAAATAACATTACAATAAAATTTTCATGATCCTTGTTTTGTTTCGGTACATTGAGAAAGGTTTTATAGAACTTCAATCATACACATTTGCTTTACTTCCTCAACATTGATCCTTGCGATAGCTACACAAATGAATTTTATGATTTTCATAAAATTTCATATTTGTCCTCTTCACTGTGAGTGGAAAATATAATTTAGACAAAGTATCATATTTATGTATGCTCATATAGGACACTGTAATTTTAACTTTATCTCATGCTTGATTAATGAGTATGAATTGTTAATGTATAACCATCATACAAATATTATGTTTGACTTATTCCTTATTTATGAAATTATGAATTAAGTGAAATTAACCTATTTCTTTTACTTTTTAATGTGGCTGCTAGAAACTTTAAAACTGCACATGTGGCTCACATATTTCTATTGCACATGAATCTGTTGCTGGACTAACCTATGATATCTCTTTGTCCCTTCATCAAATGATTATTTATAAAGTCTGTAAGATTTGAAAGAGATTACTTGAGTGCTTATCTCACGGTAAATGCCCAATAAATAAGTCCCTGTTTTTGTTCCTCCAAAATAATAATAATGATAACCATAAGGAGGAGGACGACGATGACTTGGAGAAAAATAGGCAGGGAAACACTAGCAGATGTAGACATTTTTGCACATGAACAACTAAAACTTGAACTACTTTTATTTTATACCAGTTTCTACCACCTCAGACACATGCTCTGGACACAGAAGAACTAATGCCAGCAAAGTCTGGGGACAAGGATGAGACCTTAGGAAAATTCTTAACCACCTAAAATATGAGATTAATATCCAAATAATACTTGGACTTTGTATTTGCAAATAAATAATTTGTAAAAACTTTTAATATTTCTCTGTGCTGTAGCGCTCTCTTAAATCTCTAACTTTGGCATTAAATCCATCGATATGTGAACAGCTCCTAGAGGGAACAATTTTGATGTGGCTTAAAATATCAGCCATGATTTTGGTATTATGTTACTTCATTTCAATAACATAAGAGTTTTTGAGATTTCAAGTTCAAGGTATATGCTATTTAACTTTCAAACAAATGCATTTAAAACAACCTGGATTTCAATACTTTATAAGAAATAGAATTTTCTTATCATTTCTTATAGGTTGCCACTCTTGCTATGAGATGCATGTTTAAAGAATATGAAAATGCCAAAGAATAAAGGCTTTTTCATGTATCGGTTGGCCATCTGCATGTTTTCATTAGAGAAATGTCTGTTCAGGTCCTTTGCCCATTTTTAATTGGATTATTTGGTTTTGGTTTTTGTTTAGTGCTGAGTTGTATAAGTTCTTTATATATCTTGGATATTAACTCCCTTATTGGACACATTATTTACAAATATCATCTCCCATTCAGTAATTTGCCTTTTTGTTTTCTTGACAATTGCCACAATGAGATATTACTTCACACCTGTCAGAATGATTAAAATTTTTAAAATTTTACAATTTAAAAAATTAGAAATAAAAGCATTGGGAAGGATGTGGAGAAAAAGGAGTCCTTGCACACTGTTGGTGAGAATACAAATTGATGCATCCACTGTGGAAAACAGTATGGAGGTTCCTCAAAAATTAAGAATTACTATGTGATCCAGTAATTCCACTACTGGGTATCTATCCAAAGAAAACAAAAACACTAATTTGAAAGGATATAGTTGCCCCTATGTTTACTGCAGCATTATTTATAATAGCTATGATATGAAAGCAACCCAATTAAATAATGGTTAAAGAAGATGTGGTGTATAAATATAGTGGAATATTACTCAGCCATAAAAAAGAATGAAATCTTGTTATTTGGAACAACATACATGGACCTAGTGGGTATAATGCTAAGTGAAATACATCAGTCAGAGAAAGACAAGAACCATATGATTTCATTCATATTGGATATTAAGAAACAAAACCAATGAACAAACAAACAATAAAAAAAGACCAAACAAATAAACAAGGTCTTAAATACAGAGAACAGATGGTTGCCAGAGGGGAGATCAGTGGGGGAATGGGTGAAAAAGACAAAGGGGATCAAGAGTACACTTATCTTGATGAGCACTGAAAAACGCATAAAATTATTGAATCATTATATTGTACACCTGAAACTAATATAACATTTGTATGTTAATTATACTTCAATTAAAAACAACAAAAACAAATGAAGAAAACAAACAAAACAAAAAATAAGTAAAGGCTTTGTGGAAAACAAATCTTCTCTGGAATTCTCAGAGCACAAGCTAAACCTTAGCCTTCTAAGACATGGAAATGAACACAACATGAATTAGGAAATGTTTGCCTTCAATTACCCCAAGAACATTTTACTCTTACATGAGGATTGGATGTGAAATCACTTGTCAAGTTTATTTCTCTAATCTAAAAGGTAACACAACTTCTCTTATCTTCCTGAGATGGACAAATGGTCACAGCCCAGGCTAGGTCCCAGTTAGACATTGAAGTACCAGGAAGACTAGAGAAGGTTTCTTCCTAGAAATTTACAGTTCAAAGAGAAATGATAGCCTGAGGGTTTGGAGACATCTCTAGGTTGTATATGTCTCCTGGAGAGACTTTATTTACATTCTTAAGGATTGGAGTTAAGACTCAGGACAATTATATTTCCCAGGGGAGACTTAAGAGGGGAGGGGGCAGCTGCCTCATTCCCCTTTATTAGTAGAGAAAAGTCATTTTCTTCACCCGTCACCTATGGCGTTTTCCTGTTTCATGCAGGAAAATTCCCCTGGGCTCTCATGATATGGGATAAAGATTAAGTCATGGGGAGAGGGGTCAACAAATTATTATTTACTCTGAAGTAATGAGCAATCTGTCTTTGATCTAGAACTCTTCATGTGAGCAATCAAAATCATTTTAAAAAGAATATTATACACCTCAGAGATTTCAATACATATCTTCTCAGCATGTCTTCTCAACAAATTCTTAAAACTTAATTCACAACTCTGTTTACTCTTTATTGGCCACATAACCTTGTATTTATGCAAACTTTTATATTTTTGTACCATCTAAGAATTATTGATCAGACAATCCCTATAAAATTATTGCTGAATGTGATTGTATGCGAGTATAACATCAAAACCCAAAGTAAAAATAAGATAATTCACACTATTAAAGTGGCAAGCTTTCCTAGTGGTTCTGTTTCCCTTTTTCACTGAATTACTGCATTAAGAGCTAGTGAAAAAACAATGTGGTTTATAAATTATTGGGTTTCATCCTTTCATTGTACATGCTGATTCCTTTGCTTGAAACACCCTCCTGCTCCATTATTTAGCTATTATAATATACCAGGATTCAGGTAAATTTATTATTTGGATTTGCATATAAATATGATGCATAGAAACTCAATACATGAGGTGTATTTATTAGCTCCATTTTATAGATAAAGCATAACATAAACTGAAGCATAGACAGATTACTTGCAAATATTATATAGTATTATATTTATTATATTTATTATATTTTATATCATTATATTATATATTATATATTATTTTTATTATATACTATATAATATATATTTAATATTATATTTATTATATAGTAAAGTGACAAACCCAGGCAACATGATTCTGGAGACAAAACTGTTAACTACTGTCTCACTAGGCAAAATCTCTCTCCTCCCCAACCCAAACCTCCTATCCTCTTGGAGAGCCTCTCCTGATGAAAATGCCTTTCCTCTGCACCTCTGCACCTCCTTACACTAATACATGCTCTAATCATTCTCTGATCTCTCACATATAGATACACACATACATTAATCATATGCTTATTATAGCACAAATATGAGAGGAATAAGTTGATCTCTGCTTTCTTAGAACTTATAATTTAATAAATACATAACAATCATTCACTTGAATAATTATTATTAGGTCACTCTGAAAGAAAAACACAGGACACAACGAACAGGAGGAGTGAACCTAATAAGAAACATTAGGAGTAACAGGGCAAATGCTTGAATTAGGATCTATTTCCTTAAGGAAATAACTTTTTAAATGAGACCTGAGAAAAGAAACTAACCATTGGAAAGAAGCTAGAAGGAGTGTCCTCTTGAGGAAGGATTAAAAGTTGATGTGAAGAATATGCGGGGCAGAAGGAACATGTGGATAAACGTAAAGAAGGAAAGGAATGGAAACAATGGCCGTGTTAGAAACACTCTTAGTTAGGGAGTGAGATTCATGAGCACCTGTAAAGCTGGCCAATGAGTAGGGGATTCTGGTCTATGCTAGGGATGTTTTATCTTTTGAACAGGATATTAACATAAAGGATATGTCTTCTTCTCTCCTCGACCTTAATCCATTATTCAGTTTTGCCAACAAAAGCAATATTTTACTTTCATTCACTTTCTCATGGTCTAGGAGGGCGTCCACACATAACAGACATTTGGCTACTGACTGAATGACTGTTGTCAAAAAAGCCAAGTATATCAACCAATTCCCCTCTGCAGCTCCACGCTCCTGCTACTACACCACTCCTAAGCTCACTAATGAATGATTCAAATGTTTCTAATTCCATTTCTGTAGTCAGTTTAATGAAATATTTGCATCTATGAGATAGAAGACCATAAACTGGTACTGACCATTACCATGTGTTCTGAGCTATGCCGAGCACTAATGATTAGCCATAAATAAGAGTGGACTCTGCTCTTAAGGACCCCAGAGTCAGGTTGATGAACAATAAATCTCTAGATAGATTTATGGGATTTGTGGGGGCATACGTTTAGGCAGTACTTCTTGTGCCCACTGTTTAAGATGCAGAATTGCTTATATCTTAAGATATGATGTGAAGTCCAAGGAATAAAGTTTGTTTTAATTGCCGCCTGTAACCCATGCTTTCCATTATGAGTATGTGCTCCTTTAATTAGGATGCAGAAGATAGTGCTGCTGTGCATGGTTCCAGAGAATAAACTAAATCCTAAATATCTTCAGATCTTAAAATCTTCCTAAACAAATGTTCCTAGTTTGGGATCCTATTAATGAGATCAATGCCATGCTCAAATGCCATAGGATGCACATGCTTGAGATGCAATTTGTATATTGAGAGTTTCTTTATTAACAATCAGGAATTGAAATCTCTAGAATGGATTTAGACTCAACAGGGGAACATTTGTCTAAAGATATTAACATCTGCAGTGCTTTATTTTCTATGCAGGGTATATAGAGATTCTTGCAGTTTCTATATTTTCTTTAAATTGCCATTAGAAGAGCCAAGCAAAGACTGTGGCAATTAAAGAACATCCGCAGAATGAGAATAATTAACCTTCTGAAAAGTTATTTGCACCAATACTCACTGGCAGTGGGCAGTGATGTTTTCTCCCTTTAACTTATCACAAAAAAGACAAATCTACAATTTGATAATGCAGGTGACTCAGATCAATGTGTCTGTGCTAACAGCTGGGAAACCACTTCTCAGTTAAAACTGCAAATCCTGTCAATGACCCACTGGTTTAGAGCAGAATTTTTATTTCAAAGAGACTATTCACCTATTTTATTAAGTGAAAAAAATCTTTAGAGGTAAACTATAAACACTACATACTCATATAGAATATGTGCTAATATAGTATAGTACATGTATAATAAAAATGTGTATGGGGTTTTTTTTGAATGAGCAGGAGTGTGGGAAACTTTTTAAAAAATTTTTTTACATGTATTTATTTTTGAGAGACAGAGAGAGACAGAGCATGAGCAGAGGAAGGGCAGAGAGAGAAGGAGACACAGAATCCAAAGCAGGCTCCAGGCTCTGAGCAAACATTCAGCACAGAGCCCGATGCAAGGCTCAAACCCAAGAACCATGAGACCAACTGACTGAGCCACCCAGGCGCCCCAGGAGTGTGGGAATCTTATGAGCACTTGAAATGGAGGTAGAAAGTGCACATCATTTCCACAGCTCAGCTGCCTACCAATGTTTCCATTAGCGGTACTTCTTTCTACCACAGGAGATGGATCACCACTATTAGAAAAATGTGTATTATTATTTAATATTTAAATCACAGCCTTAAAAATGCACTTTGTTCCTAGGTTTGATTTTACTGCCTTTGCTTTTTCTTTAAATTTTCAAAATGTCTTGGAAGTAGGGGCGCCTGGGTGGCTCAGTTTGTTGAGCGTCCAACTCCGGCTCAGGTCATCATCTCACAGTTTGTGGCTTCGAGCCCCGCATCGGGTTCTGTGCTGACAGCTCAGAGCCTGGAGCCTGCTTTGGATTCTGTGTCTCCCTCTCTCTCTTCCCTCCCTTCCTCTCTCTTTCAAAAATAAAATAAACATTACAAAATTTATTTAAAAATAACAAAAAATTTTTAAAATGTCTTTGAAGTAGATGCTGTCTTAAATTGTTTCTCAGAATCTAGTACATCCGTGTTTAATCTGTAAAAAATGATTCTTATAAAAATATTCTATTTATCTCAATGCTTTGCTTCTCCTATGGCTCCCAAGGGAAGGGATGTGGTTATATTGGTGGAACGAGTGATTTAGTGCCCACTATCCAGTTCAGGGGAAAGGAGGCTCCTGGCAGGACAGCAGCCACCTGGACCAGTGACATGTGTATCAGCCCTACTGGCCTCCTACCTGATTCATGCTGTGCTGCTAGTAAGCAAACGTAAGGGAGAAAAAGATTGCTGTGATGCTTAATTTTGTGTGTCAACTGGTCCACGGTGTTCACATATGTGGTGAAACATTATTCTTGATATTTCTGTGAAAGTGTTTTAGATGAGATTAACATTTTTTAATGTTTTTTTATTTAGTTCTGAGAGTGAGAGTGTGAGCAGGAGAGAGATAGAGAGAGAAGGGGACAGTAGCAAGCCTGAAGCAGGGCTCAAACTCACAAACTGTGAGATTATGATCTTGGATTTCTAGCCTCCAGAACTGTGAGAAAATTCAGGATTTTTGTTTGTTTAAGCCGCTCAGTCTATGGCACTTTGTTACTATAGCTATAGCAAACGAAAACATTAACCAAACATTCTGTCCTAAAGGCTGCATACTAGACTCTCACATATAAGATGTTCTAAGGAGCAAACTTGTATGAGCACAATTCTGGGACCTCACAGATACTGCGCACATTCAATGCCTTGAAGATGGGGCTCCTGTATGTTGGTATTTTTTGTTTTTGTTTTTGTTTTGTTTTTAATTTCTATGGTGAGAATTCCTGGGGGTTATCTCAGATCTCCGCCTCTCCTTCTCCATCTTTCTCGCTCTCTCTTTCCAATGCTATTGGACATGGCTTTTTCTCCAGGGCTTCTTGCTTGCCCCCCATTCTATGCACTCATAGAGAACATTCATTTACTCTTTTGGCTTTAACTGTTACCTGTGGATTGTAGGTGACTAAAAATTAGAATATATGCATCCCAGTTTTGCCCCCAAATATCAGAACACCCACCTGACAAGAAGCACATCAAACCTGTGATGTCCCTTCCATCTATGACAGGTTTATGTCTAAATCAATATTAACACTTCCTCCAAGCACTCAAACCAGCCACCTGACCCAGATCTTCTAAGTTTCTTTCAAATGCCTTCACTTCTCTCTCTCCACAATCACCATCTGGGCCCAAGGTCAACCACCTCTCACCTGCACTCCTGTAAATCTCTTGAATACTCAGTCTATCAGTCTCTTCTCTTTATCTCTCGAACGAGTCTTCACAATCTATTGGATGGATTTTCAAGAAATAATCGAAGATGTTAGTAATTAGCAGTGAAAGATTCTTCAATCACTCCCTAGCACCGTGGCTACTTAGCCTCATCTCAACTCAGAACCTGCGTTCTTCCTTCCTTCTGCTCATATTATGTCACACTCTCCCTTCCTTCCAACTTCACTCACTCAACTTGGGCTTCCCTGTCTTCAAACGGGCCCTGTTCTCAACTATAACTCTTACATGATACATCAGCCTGGAATCTCCCTTCTGCTTTCCTAATGGAGAACCATTCACCCTCACTCTTTCTATGACCCTCTGCTTCTCTCTTGTCAACACGACTCCCTGGATGATATCAACCATCTCCACAGTTTGAGGGGCCATCTATGTTTACAGGCATCTCCCATATTTGCATCTCTAGGATCAACTTCTCCCATAAATTCTGAACTCAGGCAAACTACCTATTTCGATTACACATGTGATAGGCATTTCAAACTGAACATTCAAACCAACACGAAACGTCTCCCATTCTGCTTTCTACCATGAACCTTTCTCCACTAGGGAAACTTTCTACCATAAACCCTTCTCCACTTCAATAAATGTCTCTGTCATTGGCCAGTCCCAAACACTAGGGGTCATCTTTATGCCTCCATTTCTCTCATTTCCCAGATCCTATCTATCAATAAATTGTATCTTTGATCTTAACTATGCCTTCAATTCAACTTTATTCCTAATACCTTGGTCTAGCACATAAGCAACTATCACTTGGATTATTCTATCATTCTTCTAACTGGTCTTTCTGATTCCATTCTTCTATTTTTTATAGCTTAGTCTCCACTCAACAACCACAGTAATTTAAAAAAAATAAAAAAATAAAAAACAGCAAACCAACAAAAAACAGCCATTCTATCACATTGTGTCTTGTCCAAAATTTGCATTGGCTCTCCATTACATACATGATAAAATCCCCAATTTTTAGCACAATCTAGAAGGCCTTCCACAATCTGGCTCTGCATTTTCTCCAATGTCATTTCTACTACTCCATTTCCCATTCATTATATCATTGGTCCTCAAAGCACAAGGCAAGCTTTCTATCGCATGATATGTGTAAAAGCTTTTCCTTCTGCCTGCTAAAATCCCACCCCCCCAGCCAAATATTGTCATGGCTTGTTTCCCTGCTTGATTCAGGTCCTTGCTCAGATCACATGGCATAGAGACATCTTCCCTGACAGTTTTAAAAATAGTACTATTCATTTTCTCTCCTCTGCTCTGATTTTCCTTTATAGCCCTGGCATTTTATTATATATGTATATGTATATCTATCTTTCTATCTCTAGTTGAGAGATAGAGAGCACTTGAAATGGAGGTAGAAAGTGCACATCATTTCCAAAGATACTTGGCCCTTTTGTTCTCTACCAAAGCCTCAAAATGAGTAAATTGTAAATACTCATTATTTATTACCTAAATAAAGTGCACACATACAGAAATGAATAAATGAGTGAATGAATCAGTAACTACCTATACCTTCTTCTCAAGGAGAGCAAATAATAGGCAAAAAAGTAAACAAATACAGGCAATAGTGTAATATATGTGCTTATACATGGTTATACTTAGGGACAAAGGATGTTAGAACTTGAAGGAACTTTACATATCTTTAAAAGCTTCAACCCTGAAATTTCTGAACAATAAAGATTGCACAGCTAGCCAGTAACATTTCTATAGCCCCAGTAATCCAAACAATGCTGTTTTCTTGCAGTGGCTCTACATTATATAGAAAACAGAACAGTGAACACTGGTATAAGGTGCCCTCCAATTCTTTCAGTTAAAAAGAAGGGAAAAAAATCTTGTCTCAAGGACCATTTGGCATTTGCATTGGCAATCTGAAGTCTGAGTTGGGGTACTTTCTATAGAGTCATGGTAAATAACGTAATAGCTCACAAGTCTCATTAGATGGTTTGTTCCAAATGCCTAAAATAAGCAGGATTTAGAGAAACCTTGGCACAGGAGAGGTTTGGGGGACATGAGGTTGTGAATGTGTCAGAAAACTTCCTTATCCTCAGATGAGGTCGAGAGCTGCCCGTTCTGAGAGGTCAAATTGTACACCAGGCCCTGAGGGGCTCTGCTCTCGCTGAAAGATCTGAAAAATCCTACAAGTGTGAATGGACCTTAATCACACCACCAGGACACACACATTCTACAGGGATAATGTTCATGGTCATCTAAATTTTGTGAGTAAATTTTGAAGTACTCCAAACTCACCAGATGTATATTCCATGCATTTACATATACCTATATAGGAGCAGAGGGACCCCAAGGAAAGGTGAATGTCAATTCCACTTCTCTGGTACCAATCCTGACTTTAATCACAGTAAACCTATTTGTTTTTCCATTCAATCAATATTCACTCAACAACTATTCATTATTCTGCCATTAGAGCCACTGAAAATATAGCAAAGGACAAAACAGACAACATTTCCCGTCAAGTATAGTTTACATTCTAGTTTGATATTTCTTTAAGTCAAAATAAATAAATATTAAAGAACTTCAGGGGTGTCTGTGATGCCATGATGTATGGAAACTATTTAATGGTGCAAAACAAGATCTTACCATAACTGAGATAGAAGCAAGAAGAAACACATCAACTTGAGCCACTGACTGCACATTTGCACTTTCCGAGGCTGTTATGTTTTATTGCGCTGCAGAAGAGTCATGGGCACTGAAGCATTCATGAATTGGAGACTTGTACATGCTATTCAATGATTACTTAGAAGACGATGCTATAAGATTCAGTAAACTTGATGTATTATCTATTGAAGACGCAGTTTTACCTGGATCCCTATAAACATAACACATGAGTAGGTTTTATGTCACTTTATTTCCCACATCCCATAGAACAAAAGACTGAAATATTTATATAGGCATCATCTAGATAGTCTTATTATATTCTAATTATAATGAGTCCAAAGGTTGACATTTACCATTTTATTTTTCTCAAAAAATTCTTCCAAAGCAAAATTTAGAACAACACCAGAATCAAATTCCTATTTTTCAGTTGGTCACATTTTTGAACTTTACATTTTCCTATCAAATATATTGAACCTTAGGACAGAGCCCTGCTCCTTTGACGAGAAAAGGGCAAAATTGCTGTGCTTAATTTACAAAGAGGAGACACTGTAAATTGATGTTAGCAACCTATAACATCTGATACTTGGGTGGTAATTAAAAGATAAATTATCCCCTTTTGAGTAAGACTAAAGTGTTAAGTACATTAACTTCTGAAATGACAAAAAATTGTCTTGTATTTCAATGTCACTTAATTGTATAACTTGGAATCATTATGTCTACCCTACCTTTATTCTCCAGAGAACATAAAACAACACATTTTATAACTCTACACCATGTCTTATCACATAAAATCTTCAATGTTTCTGAACTCATGAGTTCCCAGACAGTTGTGTTTGTCTTGAAATGAGCAGTTTAATTTAGTGAGCACCTACTGTGTGCAAATGCAAAGTGTTTGGTTTGTGAGGGAAAAGGTGACCAGCATCAATATTCTTTGCTCTTCAAGGCAGTATAAAGAAGTAGAACTCCCCATTACAGAAAATGTATCTTTAATTATGGGGAAATGAATAGTGTACATCACTGATTCTCTAATATAATTAAACCAATTAAACAATAAATCAATGGCATAAACCATTTAGATCTACAGAAAATATTTTTTGTTACTTGGCTGAGTTAGTTATTTTTCTCTTTTTCTAAACAAATCAAAAGTTGAGGGACTTTGTATTTAGATAATATAACAAATCTAATGTATGCAATCTTAGTCTTTTTGAGAAACTCAAATTGTTACTCTTTAGAAAAAGAATAGGGACACCTGGTGGCTCAGTTGGTTGAGCATCTGGCTCTTGATTTCAGCTCAGGTCATGATTCCAGGGTCAGAGGATCGAGCCCTGCATGGCCCTCTGTGCTGAGCATGGAGGCTGCTTGATATTTCTCTCTGTCTCCCTCTGCCCCTCTCCCCCATCTTCTCTCTCTCTGTGTCTCTCTCTAAAATAAATTTTAAAAAATTTAAAAAATAAAATAAGGAATATTTTTTCGTAACTTAGAACATTTATTTCATTGATTAATATCATTCCAATCTGTATAACTGGCACTCATCTAAATACTAGAAAGAAAAATTTAAACAAGAACATCCTGTTATTTTTCTAAAGCGGTTTACAGTTCTTTTTTTCTTTTATTTAATTTTTTATGTCTTTATTTTTTGAAAGAGACAGAGAGCAAGCAGGGGAGGGGCAGAGAGAGAGGGAGACACAGAATCTGAAGCAGGCTCCAGGCTCTGAGCTGTCAGCACAGAGCCTGTCAAGGGGCTTGAACCCACGGACTGTGAGATCGTGATCTGAGCCGAAGTCAGACGCTCAACCGACTGAACCACTCAGGCACCCCAGAGGTTTACAGTTCTTGAAGGTCCATAATATAAATGCCATACTCAGAGGAGGACAAAGAAGAAAGTGGGGAATGGGGAGAATAGGCAAGGAATTGGAAAAGGCATCATAGTGATGAAATGCACATGAGACTGGCAATATAGTAAACAAGGGAGAGCCAGGTTGACACAGAGGGGTATACAGAACACAGCAGATACTGAGAACACAAATGAGCATAACAAAAGTTGTATGAAATACTTTTTTGATTTTGCTGCAGGATTGGGGGAAGGGGAGGGACTTTTAAATGCTTTGATAGAGTCTGGACTCAGGTTACATGGTAGGAAGTTAGGTAAGTGTTTAAGCTGGAAAATATCTTTCTCAGGAGTGTGTGTTGAAAATAACATTCAAGCAATGTAGATGATGGATCAGATGATGATGATTCTGGAAGCAGGAAGATAAGTTAGGTATAAAATGAGGAATTTGTAAACTTGGACAGACGCAAAAAGGAAGTAACTGACCACAGATTTGTAATCAAGCTCATGGCTAGAGGACTTTGGCATTGTTTTGTATGTGACGACAGGCAACAGTAGACTGTGGGCACCTTGGTCCTTGTAGGAAAAGTGAGCCTGAGCCAGTCCTCTGGGCTAGGTGCTATTCTTCAGTCAGTGGTGGGCACTACTGTACAAAAGGGTGAAATGGAATGAGGTTACCTTTCCAACTGTTTGGTAGAGTACCTTCATTCATGAAGACATAAAAAATGGGAGAAAAACAACAACAGAAGAAAAATACAACAACTATGAAGTCCCATATGGTATCTTTCGTTGGGAAGTGGAGAGTAGGCCTAGATTTTGAGAGAGAGACTTTAACCTGATACATGTTTGAGACAGTAAGCAAGGAAGTGATTACTTAAGGAAGGAAAGCACCAAAATAAAAGGAAAACCGATGTTTCAAAAGAAGTCAGAGGAAGAAACACATGCAAATATAACTGGAAGAGTTAAGTAGATTAGAACATGGTAAGGATAGAATGAGTTAATTAATGAGAAAGTAGAAGAGAATTTTTGGACAGAAAAAATCATTATGTTAAATGTTTGTGTGGGGTGGGATAAAATGAGTTCTGAAAACAGGCTATTGGATTTGGTAGTGAAATCATTGGTGACATCAATCAGAGCTATTACAGCTGAGTGATGGGGCAGAAGCGTAATAATATAGCTTGAAAAATAAACTGGTGGTTCCTTACTAAAATAATGGGTAAAAATCACATTGCAAATTTTCTTCATCAGTTATGAAATTAACAAAAATTTATAAAAAACAGAAACAGTCCAACCCAGATATCAGAATTAACATAATGTAATTAACATTAGAAATTAATAAAAACAGAAAAAATAAATTGGGGGCTACACAGACACCCAGCTCAGCTCAGATCTTAACACTTCCTCCACACCTTTGAAGAGATACAAGTATATGGTAACAATATGGGTAATTCCCCCTAATATTCCAAATCTCAAGAGAACAAATTTGGTGGCTACCATCATATTTTCTAATTTTTTTGTGGAAGTACAAAGGAAGTTACTGCTGGAGAGAAATGGGTGAATTAGGGATAAAAAATGGTAAGAACAACTATAGAAGTGAAGGTTCTTGTAGCAAACATGGGCATTAAGCAAAGAAAGAAAATCAAAACTCAAAGGATTTGCCACATTGAAACAGACACACACCCCAAATAGGTTAAAAAAATCATTCCTGGAGAACACTTTAAAAGGACAATACCAGAAGTAAATTAGAGATCTGTCATTCTAGCCATGACAGTATACTTTTATGTGGCCACTTCCAGTCAGATTCCCCCATTCTCTACATGCTACTGTCCCCACCCCAATCATTCATTCAAGGCATGTAAAATTAAATAGACAGAAAAGAGCACAGCATAAGGTTTCAAGTATGAGTCAGATAGAGGAATAGGAAGTCATGCATAGAGTGGGAAAAGAACTGAGAAATCTGTCATACTGTATCAGAACAAAAGAAACAACTGGACAGAAGAGCACAAAGGGAAGTTAAAGAACATGGCAATTATGCAAACATAATATTGAAGTAGAAAACCAGTAGAATATAAAAAAACATGATATTAATGAGACAAATGAACACAATAGGATTGAAGATACTTAGAGAAATTGTTCATACTTGTTTTATGCTCATAATTATTTTATTCAATATTAGACTAGTAAGCACTTTAATTCAATATAAGAACTTAAAGGTGAGAAAATTTAAAAAAAATAGAATGAAATAAAAAGAGAACTTGCCAATCTCAAGGAATACACAGAAGTTCAAAATAGCATTTCAAAGCAAGTAAGCACTATTAAAAATGAGAGGCAAAATAAACAAATAAAGAATTTCCAGTTCTAATATAAGGAAAAGACTTGCAAAACTCAGAGTGAATGCAAGTGAAAAATATAAAGCAATTAGATAAGTGAAAGCAGATAAAGACTTTTAACCTAAGGATAATTATTGTGACTGAAGTACATTACTTCCAACGTGGAACAGATGTATTAAGATTTATAATGAAAGAAAATGTTACAGTGAGATATTTATAGAGCCTCCAGATAATGTTTTTGAGGTATATGTGCATGTGTGTGTATATGTGTGTACTGAGAAATACCAGTTAAACTATTTAAGAACAAAAGAGGATTCACATCCCCAAAGGCAAGGGAATCAAGAACCAAAATAAACTATTGGGACCTCATCAAGATAAAAAGCTTCTGCACTGCAAAGGAAACAATCGAAAAAACTAATAGGTAACCGACAGAGTGGGAAAAGATAGTTGCAAA